>NMRB01001030.1:181565-200311 GCA_002633025.1 Notospermus geniculatus | reverse complement strand
GAACCTCGACCTGAAACCAGCTGACGTGACGCAATCCATGATTCAGCAATGGTCGAGTCTGCATGACGCAGCGTCATCAAACTCACTGTCGTCACATGGTCGTGGGGTTTTCTGCGTCATGTCATTCAGTGTCAGATGGTTTCAGACCAAGGTTCTGTTTGCCATTTCGGCGGAAGTGCGCAGATTTTTCTCGTTTTCGTCAATTTGGGATTTGTCTTACAAGGTCACTGAAATGTGCTCCAAAACTAGCTGCTTGCACACTACAAGATCACTGAGATGTGCTCCTAAACTATTCAGCTGCTGACATACAATTTCATGTGTGAGATTGGTAATCAAGTCTGTGCGCCGCATGGCAGAGTAAAATTGCAAATGTGGGTGAGGTAGCACTCATACAATGAATGAATTTCCCTCACAGACATGGCTTGCATATAGACAAACCCGCTCGTATTTCTGCTTTGCCACCAACTTTTGCATTCACACTTGGCCAACCCAAACATTTCTCTGTTGATTCCTACTCACTCTCGTCAGCCTGCAAAATCATTGAGTCGATGATGATGGAAAAATACTCCTCTTCATCACGTATACTCCATCGCATTGTGAGTCAATGTGGCGGAAACTGTTTGTCACGTTGACGGAAGCCCTTTCATCTGCCGCATTTTCGAGTCCTCCTTCAGCATGGGATGTGCCCCACAAGTCACACACAAATACGTGAACCATTAACCAATAGAGAGAAGACAAAGTGCTTCGTTGTATTGTTGAGATCTCTTCTGTTGAGCTGATTATTGAAGTGCCCTGACTCAGATTAGCCTGTGGAGCCATGATAGCCTAGTGGTTGTCACGTATGCTTTGCAAGCCCCTGGGCCGGGGTTCAGATCCAGCCTCACCATATGGGATTTCCAAGAGACAATAAGCCTTCTACCTTTTGTAGCTTTGCTACATATCAAGTAAAAACCCCATCCTCCAAGTCAAGTGAGAAACATGAGTAGCTTGAGACTTACGAGGGCCATCAATGCTTTGGATTCAGCTCTGATGGAAAAAATACAACCTGCAGTGTCCGAGAGAGTCACCTCTCGAGGCGCGGTTCCAGGGGGGGTGCACCCGGCGTGCACCTCCCCTTTTGGCCAACTCTGTAAAATTGACCGTGAAATTCTTATATTTGGAGCAAATCATTGAAATTCACCGCAGATTTCAATGTTTCTAGCACAGGGCGCCCCTCTTTTCCGAAATCGTGGATCCGCCCCTGCTCTCTCTCACAAGTTGAGTTTGACCAGGGATTGAATCCACAACCTCAAGAGTTGGTGGTGACGCGCTGATGTTTCCATTGCGCCAATCTGGCAGCCCCATAAAGTCAGATAGCCCTACCCGAAATTTTTTGCGATCCGATCATCATTGAGAATTGATCCTCTGGTGATGATCTGATGCGCGTTATTTGGAACGATCCACTGATAAGCAAAAGATATGACCCCTGATACATCATCCTGTGATCAGTTTTATGTGACGATCCATCACTGATCGCAGGATTATGATCTGGTCATCGACCCTGCGATCAGTGATGGATCGTTCCAAATAACGTGCATCAGATCACCACCAGAGGATCAATTCTTGATGNCCCCCCCCATGGACCTAGGGCTAGGCCTACTGGATAAGGCCAGAGGCTAGAGTGCAGGAGTGGATTACTCATGCAAACCCTGGGGGGTACATCTCAGGGTCTTCAGTTGTTCTTTTTCAAGATACCGTACCCACGAGTAGTCGCCAACATGTTTGTGAGCTGATAGTTGCATCAGCACACATAAAATAAGAGAGACAGGGTCAGACATCTTGTTTGTACGCCTGTCCCATTTCAACTGACCCCAGAGCATGCACAGCGGTCACATGGTAGGTACACAACAATGACCTTGATCATCATCGGATCTTGCTTGGTGATCTCCCAATCAGTTGCACTCCAAAATTTTATGCACCGATTACTAAAACTTAGAATATTTTTTCATGATCGCTGGATGGGTATCAGATCACTTCGTCTCCGAAAATTTTCTGCCAGGATCAGTTTAACTCAGAAAAATTCTCATTGGATGACTTCTGGATCATTTTGGGATGACAAATAGATGAGTAGAATGGTCATCAGATCACTTTGATCGACACCCGATCAACATCCAATCGCTTGGATCGGTATACGATGGCTTGATTGGTCAAAGATCATTACTGTATCGTTATCGGATGACCAACAGATCAGTAAATTTCAGGTAGGGAAGTATATCAGCAGGCATGACCAGATTGCCTGCAAAGGACCTATTTATCATGGATACCAAAAACTCAAACCCTGAACAACATACTGGACATGGTATATCAATTATTCAGCGTGTCTAGAAATCTGGTAATTGACTTGGTAAATCGACACAGTCAGTCAGTGGCTGTTGTGAACGAGATAGTACCGTAAATGGTTCGAGGGATAGTACCTCGAATTCGGAAGCCTGCCAGCTTCCATATTCAGACCAGGGCCGACCGCCAAGAAACTCCGAACAGTGCCTAACAGAGAAGTATGCAATGCCTTTTACTATTACAGAATTTCTCTGTTAGTGGAGTTCCTTGGCGGTCAGCCCTGGAGTCTGAAGTCAGAAGTGTTACGAGTCTGAAATTGGAAACGTTTCTTTTCAAGGACTTCCTGGACTGTACTGCTTCATGACAGGCCCCAATTCTTGCCCCTTACTACCTGACTTTTGCCCCCTTCTTTTGAGACAACTCACTGACCCAGCTGCTTATAGAAATCCCTCTGCCTTTGCCAGTATAAGACGTCAATAGTACAGAACTGAGCAAACATTGGGGTGTTTCAGTGCAAGTGATAGCTGACAGTGACCGTATCCGGTATTGGATAAGGATACATTATGTATTAACGCCGGACAAGACAATACTCGGCAATCAATGGCCTTGTAAATGCAATCTTGGCCAGCTCTACACTTCCATTATCACACGAACCATATGTGGACATCTACCGTCCTTCATTTTTCCAGCCACCCTGTATTTCTTAGAGCTGGCAGTCGACATTAGACTGTAAAGCATGATTTACATTTACCATGAGCATGCTGAGAATTGGGATATATTTGGTTGTCAAGGAAGCAAGGTGACTCAGCAGGCACTCTTGATAATGTATGAGGGTGTATTTTAATGTTGGATCTATGACAACCTTGGCGGTGGCAGGTCCAGAAATACAGTGGACTGCTCAAAAAGTACACCTTCGGAACAGACTGTGCTGTTCCTTTAATTTAGAGGTGTTTTAATGAGGCCGAAATGTATGGAAATGACCAATTTGGGACTGTGTCCTTCATTTGTCCTTCTGACAGAAATGTCTGTGAAAGGAAGTGTCACAGTCTGGAAATATCCAGTAGAACCTCTCAAATTAAGGACAGGTATGGTACTGACAAGTGCTGTCCTTTGTGAGGTGACCTAAAATGAGGCAGAAATGACCGATTTCGGACTGAACTTTGGTATCCATAACAAACAGACGTGTCCGTGTCCTTCTAACAGAGGTGTCCGCTTAGCGAGGTTCCACTTTATATCCGCCTACCTAGACTGAAAGTAGCTAACAGCCGGAATATGATGTAATTGACTGCGATATTCCGCCTACATTTACCAGGCGTTCACTCCATTCGCTATATCTATAAGCGTACTTCTGATAATGAATTCTCACTGGGACTCGTAATCAATAGTTATGATTAGATTTTAAAATGAAATTGTCCAATACATTGAAAAATGGAATCAGGAATGATTTTCTGTCTGGTTTTATTACACACCACTTCGTTGATGAATGACCGGAAGCCGTTACCAAGTTGGTTTACCATTTGTTTTGCGGCAGTGTTGTTATCATACATCATTGACCGGTCATTGCCAGGAAAAGGTACCAAGAACAGACAGCCAATATTACTTCTACAGGGTGCTTGAAGAAAAAATAACTGTACAGGGTGTTTCAAGATGGCTGACTGGCGGCCATCTTGAAAAATTTACTTCAGCTTATGAACAAGCCACCTGGACTCTTCTAACCTGGTGTGAATATGTATCTACATACATGTAGATACCTTCTATGTGTGCACCAAATTCTGGCTGAATTGGGCTTCAAATATGGCTGCCCGTCAGCCATTTTGAAAACTAGACTTTTGTATACTGCCTTTTGTGTGCCAAATTCTGGCTGAATTGGGCTTCAAATATGGCTGACTGGCGGCCATTTTGAAAACTAGGCTTTTGTCAATATGTCGTGAAAGATAGCAACAGTAGGAATCAGAAGCGAAACTTGGAAAAAGGTTTTTATTTCTTCTGTCAAACTTGCCGTACACAGCATTCCAATGGATCATTAGTCAATCTAGACCGAGCATCCACAAAATGGATAAATATTGAATTCAGAGCATAGCAACAAACACGATGACATAATTAGTTCTATAGACAATGCTGATTGGACAATTAACATTGTAACGCTGTGAAGAGGTGGAGAAAGTCAAGGAGGGTCACCCCTCGAAACAAGAATGCGGGTCACTTTTACCCCTAGACCTAACCCTTTGGTGAAATGCAGGAGGAAACCAGAGCTGTATAATGTAGTGTAGTCTTTGCCGTTGTACTCTTTCTGTGTGATGAGGCATCAGGAATTCTAAACTTTTGTGTTTTCTGTGTATTTTCAGAGAAACGCCGCAGTCACACCATGGAGGCAGAAAAGCACCCAAGGTAAGGCTTTCTGGGCGACGTATGGACTAGAGCCTGTGAAGTGGGTCATTGTGATGTCACTTTTGACGGTGGTCCACCATGCTGATGTCGAAAACAAAATTGCGTCATGGTTGAAGTCGCACACACTGCACTTGTGCCGACAACAAAGTGCGCCACGTGGGTCAACGACTTCAGTTTGACCGCCAAGTTGGCGGATTTTTCTGTGACGACATTGTCTGCACAAGCTCTACAACTGTTTGAAGTCTTGGATGAAACATCAGTTGGGGTGGTCAGGACCTCTGTAAATGGTTGTCAAATGTGCCAGCTCTGTCGGTGCCATTGTCCATTTGAAACAAGGAAACTGTTCCCCAAAAACTGAGCGTCTTTTCTGCACAAAAACAATCTTGAGAGAAGTTGGTGTGACCGAGAACTGAACCCGCAAACTGAGTTGTAATGGCACTCATTGTTTCCACTGCACCACTTACAGCCTTCCCACCGACTGCCCTTTCAGAACATCGCCTCAGTGACTTTATTTATCAGGTTTCACAATGAATACAAGTTCCGTAATCAGACTCGTATGATTGCTAAGGTTTCATCGGTCATCTGGAAGGCGAACCAAACTAATTTGGCGCTACCGTGGGGTGGCAAATTGGGCAAAATCGAAATGAGTTTGCTTCCCTCGGGTACTTATCAAGAGCAACGGTCACGCGTCATGTTTCTTGTTTCGGGAATGGTTCGTTTGTACGACGACCATTGACATACAGTGGAACCTCTCTATTAAGGACACCTTTGGGACTGACCGGTCATGTTCTTGATTGAGAGGTGTCCTGGTTTCAGAGATCAAACTGAATAGAAGTGACCTAGGCCTATTTGGGAGTGAACGCCAGTGTCCTTAATACAGAGGTGTCCTCCTGACAGATGTGGCTGAGGGAGGTTCCAAAATTAAGTCCAAAATTGGTCATTTCTATCCATTTTGACCTCTGTAACCAGGACACCTTTCTATCAGGGACAGCAACTACCAGTCCCAAAGGTGTCCTTAATAGAAAGGTTCCGATGTAATTTGGTAGGTTTATTAATCAGGCCTACAATGAAATTGCCACTTGGTAAAAAGGGTTAAAAGTTGAAGATGGTCCATCATGCCTACATTGAACATCTCCATGAGCAAGAATAAACAGTGGTGACACCATAAAACAGAACACAAAAACCGAAATTACAGTTATTGGTATTTCAAGGGCAGAGTTGTAAGCCAAGGTCAGGGTCCACTTTACTTGAGTTGTTGACGTACTTTGATCGGTCACTTTGATCGAGTGCCATATACTGGGAACTACGCACTGACGTGACTGAGACTGGACAGGTTTGACTCTGACGGACTCAGTCAATGGCCTCACCATTGCTCAGCCTGCTGTGCGAGTAATTGACCGACTTCATCAGCCCTGAACCTGCCAATGATTTTCAGTTAATGATCATGATGATTACTAGTATTTTTTCAGAGCACTGTTGACTACTAATTGGCCTACAGGGTTCCCTGTGACCTTAGCATGTGGTCTTGCCTAATTTATGAGATCCTAAGTATCCCTTGATAAGATAGAACTACACTCTTTCATTTTCCCATTACCGGTACTTACATGAATAGAGTCAAACCTCTTTATTGAGAACACGTTTTGGCTGACAGATTTGGTTCACAATGAGAGGTGTCCTGATCACAGAGGTCATCAGGAATAGGGATGACCAATATTTAACTGGACTTTATTCCCAGAAATTTGTCCAAGGCCTGTTGGAGTGGTATGTTGGGGAAATATTGTGCCTGACAGAGGTACCCGCCGAGAAAGGTTCAACTATCGTGATATCACGTAGCAGAGCCGATATCAGTCGAAAACTACAACGATACCGACAATTGTTGATGATGGATCAGTTAATCCATCGCAATAATTGACAGTGAATGCCCTCATGCGTCACTAACTCGCCAAAACAAACATAGACAGTTCACCTTTTGAGAGAACTCTGCTGCGAGAACACATCCGAGGCTTCTACGCCGAGTCTCTTAACACTTAAAGAACGCAATCGACGAAGCCAGCGTATTCGTTTCCATGGCAACAAGGCACCAGGAGCTTAATCGTTGTCTTGGTACTGATGCTCGTGGCAATGGGTAAACAGCAATGTGATGGTTCCCAAAAGATTGTTGCTGATGGGGTATGGTACCAATGTGGGCTATTTTTCACATGATTCGTGTTGTGTTGGAAATCGTTCGGCGCCATGCGTGCCTTCAGCACAGGTGTTGTTGACCTTCTGTAATGGCGGCCGTTGACGTCAGAACTGACCAACATGACCAAGCATGCCAAGTCAGAGGTGTTGGTGTAGCTAGTACCCATGTCGCTAACGACGTGCTGAAATCCTAATGTCCATTGTGTCAATGTCTGGGGATCGAATTCGAATACATGGCGCTGAATGTCATGAATGTCGTGACTACAGTCTGAGCATTACCGACAGGTACCCATTTATACACCTGGGTGGAGAGAGGCCAGTGAGGCAAAGAGACTTGCCCAGAGTCTCATGCCCAGTGAGATTCAAACCCAGGACCCTCTGACCTCAAGTTGGAGACCCGAACCACTACACCACCGTGGCCCCTCTTAAATACATGTATATATATACCAGGGTCCTTTCCTGATGAGACTGGAGGCACTCCTCCTTGTGAGTTTTCTTCCTGGAGTTGGCTCTCAATGTTGGTTACCCCATTGAACTTACATTGAGACTAACGACATGAATGGCTGCCCATAGTTTTCTATGGGGGAGAGTTACCCGTAGAGAGCCAACTTGTGCCAAAAACCTCTCACAGGGAGTTGAGCCTTATAGCCAATAAAATCTCCTGCCAACGAATTCACCTCAGGGACTTCAACTGCTTGTTAAACACGACCTGAGCCTCTCTAATACTGCGGCAAAAAGAAATTTATGAGAAAAACACTACAAACTTGATGAATTTCTTCCTTTCTGTCTGATTACATTCCGAAGTTGATAATAAGGGGGGTGTCCTGTTATGATCTTATTGATTACTGTGTACGCAAGGAGAAAAAGGAAGCAGTTTCCATGGTAACTCGCTTTTAAAAACCTTCCTTGATTTCCTGGGTGGTAATGTTTGCGAAAGTTTCGTGCGTGGTCGTTACTTTGATTCTGCGTCGGGTTTTTTTGCGGGGTGTACAGATGTTGTTGACACCTTCTTGAGTCGTTGCTTTTAGAAGAATTTCAAAATGTCAGGGCATCCCTTAGAAGTGAAATATTGGGTTTCACAGCTGTCGATCAAAAGACTTTTCATTTACATGTACGCCATAGAAACATGGCTCTGATAGCTGAGGGCATCAAAATCAAACTGAATCAGCTGGCCCAATGGGTCATATGAATAAAGACTAGTAATTGCTTTTACTTGAATTTCGCAATGCAAATGCACTAGGCAATGCTGTACAAACCTGAAGTAAAAGCATTTGCTAGTCTTTATTCATATGACCCAATGACATGATTTTTATTGCATTGGAGATTTTCTAGGGCCGAAGCTAAAGCATTATTGGCCCTGGTAAGTGTTGAAGAGGCCATCTCAAGCTACTCATATTCCTCATGTATGGGGTCTGTTAGTGTTACTTAGCCTTGCGAAGGCACGAGGTGTACAAGGCACAACGGCTTAAGGGGAGTTCATTGGCACACAGATTTTGTCTGATTCAGGTCCGTAAAAAAATCAATCAAATTGACTTTTGTGTTGTCGTATCCGAAAAAAATGGGGCAAACGGACTGGATCCGTGCGCCAATGAATCACACTTTACTCTTCCATGTGATGGACATAAAGAGCCAGGGATGATTAATCCTTGATGATTTGTAACTGGGGCCTGCCACTTTAAAGTTAAAGTTTTCCACTTTGCTAAGCGAATGTGATACCCACAAGAGGGCCGCTCAAAGCTGGTCCAATGACAGTAGCGAATTTCCCATTTGATGAAATTGCAGTAATTGCCATCGTCATTCTTGGCTAATACATGTATACATTTCTTTCTTTATATTTTCAGAACTTTGCCTTTGACCACTGTTTCTGGTCAATGGACGACACAAACCCTAAATACTCAAGTAAGAAAACATCTTTTGCCTTGCTTCCTTCAGAATCTCTTGCATGAACACATCTTTCCATTTGCCAATCTGAGAAACTCATCCCATCCACCAATGATCCACTGTTGATCAGTGGGTGGATGGCAGATTCAAGTAATAGCCACACCCAAAGCTCCAGTGTACTAGAGCTGATACATCAATCAACCGTGCCCACTGATCACCAGCGCAGTCATCACCTTTCACCGTTGAAGGGTAGAAGTTCCTCTTTGAACTGTGTACTTTTATAACTGCCTACAGCGTTTGAAACCATATTAAGATCAGAGAGACTAAATTCCCTGAATAAACACTGACATTTACTTTGAGAAATTACGCATACCGGTACTGATAAACAGATTTGGAGGCAGTTTTATAACTTTTCCAAGAAAATCCCCTTTTCCAACTTTCAAAGAACTTCTTTTACAATGTATTTTGGGCCCATTTTTAGCCCGCTTGGCCCATAGGCCAAAAGGGCTTATGCTGTGCTTGGCGCCTTTAGTGGTGGTCTGTCGTGCGTGCGTTAGTGCGTGCGTGCGTGCGTGCGTGCGTGCGTCCGTAAACTTTTCCCTTGTCAGATGGATAGCGCCTTCAGTTTTTGACGGATCATTTTCATATTGCATANCCCCCCCCCCCCCCCTCCTTGGTGAGGATAGGCCCCATCCTCGCTTACATGTAGCTCAACTCTCAGTTCAGTTTTACCATAAAATGTTACTTTTCAGAGGGAAGCACAACCTGAGAGTTCGGGAACACAATATCCTTGGACCATACGTTGATGGACTTTCGCAGCTTGTCGTAACATCTTTTGAGGTGAGTATGAATTGGTTGACCCCTACACTGCCAGGGCCAAGTTTGTCAAAAATAAAGAAATAGAAGGGGCCTTAAAAGGCATCAGGTACCCTGAAGGTGTCCCTGATGAGGAGGTTCCACTGTTGTTCTGAGAGAAATGAAGGGACTCCCTTTGAAACCCTTGCAGTGCTGGCTCTACTAGTCATAAGTAGGCCTACCTAGTGCACAACATTGCCAACATCAATCTTCTTCAAAATATGAAAAAAAGCTTAGATGGTACATGAAAGCCATCACATAGGTATTCATTGGAAAGCTCTCAGTGAGTACTTTCCAATGAATACCTATCTGACAGGGTTTCTGAAACCTGTCAAGATTTGATAGGCTTAAATTGCTTTCAGTGATGTCATGAAAGGGTTAAAGTAGATTTTCCAGTGAAGTAATACACCCTGAAACACATCCATCTGAATAGATACCTCAGTACTCTGGACGATTATGTCTGCTTGTCATTGATTGATGGTGATGATTGAAGATTGATGAGGTCTGTGGCCATTCTCCAGAGGGCAATTAGTTTCACTGTCAGTGCCTAGGTGGCAGCACCAGCTGGCTCTGCGTGATTACAATAATCAACAACAAAATGCTGTGTTTGAAGTGAAATAATGTTCTTAGCTTGTTTTATTGGCATCATTATCAGTCAAATGTGTCCTCTTAAACAATTCTGTGTCTATAAATTTGTCAGAATTGCTTGTAGGACGTAATTTGGCGTAAATCTAAAAGGAAACTAGCAATGTCAGGGTTCTCCACAGGGTTTGAAACAGACCTGGTGCTGGTGACGTCACATGGTTACTGATATCGGAAGCCGCTGCCGCATGCGCATCCTCAGCGGGGGGTCTGGGGCCTTCCCCAGAAATTTTGAAATCTAGAAATGTGATTTCCCGGCATTTCGGAATGCAAATCTAGCTCCTGTCAGTGCTTGGAAAACCTCAGTGTTATTTAAAGTGAATAATTTTGACCGGGTGGAGATTTTTTTTGACCGGGCGGCGGATTTTTAGACCGGGCGCTGAGATCAATCCTGCATATGGGCGCCGTGCCCGTTCTGTTACACTAGTGGAGAACCCTGAATGATGAATTACCAATTGAGAGCTTGGCCTAACTTACATGAGAAAACTCTCACATGGAGGAACATCTCTTTACCACCCTAGGAAGCCCCCCCCCCCTCTCTTTTCTTTTACAATCAGGCCTGTAGTGCCCTGTTTAAAAATAAAATGTGAGGCAGTCTAGGAAAATTCATCAAAGGTCGGTCGCTGGATGATCAACAAGGGCTCTTTGATTGCACGTGCATTGATCTACTGCTGTTTACCTGTTACGTAGTACGTTTCAGCTATTGAAATGTGTGGGTTCACCAAGGCCAATAACACTTTCCTCAAATGCGACATCCGACGGGTTTTCCTAGACTGCCCCACAAATGGCTGGAGCACTGCTTCATAAGATTCACATTATAATTTTCACTCTTCCAGGACATCGATATCTTGATGTCAGAGGGAAACAAATCTCGCACAGTGGCTGCCACGAATATGAACTCTGAGAGCAGCCGATCTCACGCTGTGTTCAACATGATTCTCACCCAGACCCTCGTAGACAGGGAGAGCTCGGTAAGTTATAGAACTCCATTCATCGTTTCGATTGGCCCAAGGTCTTGGGCTTGTGCAGTCTTATAAAAAGTTATATCTGGTAGGCACATGTTTTGGCTTGCCTACTAGATGCCTGAAATCTCCCTAGAAACCAAGATGGTGGGAGGGGCACTGTTGAAAGGATGAATATATAAAGGACTACTTTGGGATTGTCACTTGGTGAAAAGATCAGTTTTAGAAAATACATGCTACCATAGCAGACAATAAGCAAAAAGTCAATCTCCAGAATTCACGAATTTTCGACCCCAAGCGGGGTCTTTTTCAAGTGGAACTTTACAATCTGAAACTCTAGAAAAGACTGAAGGACATTGATTCTCAGTCTTTTCTAGAGTTTCAGATTGTAAAGTTCCACTTGAAAAAGACCCCGCTTGGGGTCGAAAATTCGTGAATTCTGGAGATTGACTTTTTGCTTATTATCATTTTGTGTGTCAATTTTGTGCTATTCTGTATCTTGGCTACCATAGAAGACCCAGACAAAATACTCGGATGGCAAAAAAATACCTTATTCTCCATTAATTGCTAATTAGCAATCAATGTGATTACATACATACATGTTCATGCTGCCCTAAACAATTTCTACACCAACGAAAGTTCCAAGCATTTCTTTCAGCGTGTCTTGGGTTTCATGGCCATTATGTACAAAGTTCATTAGTTCCCACAACTTTCACCAGATGGCATTGCTGTAATTGGCAAATCTGGATCAAAGCATTCATGGATTTCAAGAGCAATGAAGTTGACATAGATTTGGGTCGGCCCATCTCATCTTACTCAAATTGGGTAAAAACTAAGCTGATGAAAGTTGTGACCTAGAAATCTATATACAAGTATAAAACTTGGGTATCAAGGTAAACATTTGGTGAACTTCATTGGATGCTGTTTTTCAGCAAGTTACAGAATGGTTTCTGAGCCTCCACATTTGAAAAAGTTACCATCCTTCAGATACCTGTCCTTCACCAAACCTTACTTTCTGCAAAACCTCAGAAAACATAACATTGAATAACTTAGTTAACAGTATTTGAACATTCGTCATAGTTCTGTCTTCATAATACCGTTTTCTATATGTGTAAATGCATCCATGCTATAGCGATTATTTTGTGGATTTTGAAAGTTTGTTGGCCGGCTACGCGCCAAGTGTGTCGCGACATACTCGCGTAAAAACAAGTCCCCTTCCTCAGGATCATCGACGTCGTACGGACGGTTGCGTCGCTCCTTTGCTTTGTCCTTCATCCGGCACAGGAAACAAACAATCGGTCCTAGAATTATCCAGAACCCCATGATTGATCCGATGGCAATGCCGATTATTGTCGTTGTCCCCATGCCAGGTTTTGTTAAAGTTTCATTTTTTGGCGTGGCGACGTCTGTTGTATTCATTGTCACTGTCACCACAGTTGAGGCTGCAGTCGTTGGCACACTAGTCTTACTAGGCCCGGATAAAGTAGTGCTTGTAGCAGTCTGTGTAACACTCGGCGTGGCAGTAGTTTTACGAGGCTCAAGAGTAGATTTACTAGGCTCAGGAGTAGTTGCACTAGGCATACGTGTAGTTAAACTAGGCTCAAGTGAAGTTGAACTAGGCTCGACACTAGTCACTGTACTTGGCATTGGAGTAGCTATTATGCTGGGCATAGCAGTTGTCACAATAGGCATGGCAGTGGTCACTATTCTACGCACAAGCGTAGACATGTTAGTCTTTATTGTAGTCTCCAAGCTAGGCTTGAGAGTAGTCAGATTTGGCTCCGGAGACCCACTAGGCACTGGAGTAGTTGTTACACTATGCACTGGAGTAGATGTTACACTAGGCACTGGAGTAGTTGCTACACTAGGCACTGGAGTAGTTGTTACAGTAGGCACTGGAGTAGTTGTTACACTAGGCACTGGAGTAGCTGTTACACTAGGCTCTGGAGTAGTTGTTACACTAGGCAGTGTCAGTGGGATAGACACAGGAGTTGTGGTCTGAACAGGCACAAGTGTTGGCAATATAGAAGCAGAAGTCACACTTGGCACTGTAGTTGTTATACTAGGCACAGCGCTAGTTCGTTCCCCAGTTCTTGCGGTCTGTGATCCCAATGTCAGAATCACACTAGGTGTCACAACTGTCTGTGTTTCAGCGGGAAGCGATGTCACCGAGAACGAATGCAACTTGCTAGGCCTTGTACTCCTGAATGAATCTGTTATGAAATGTGTCTGTGCTTCAGATGTGGTCTGCAGAGTACTCTCCAACGATGGCGTCGCTGTGACATATTTTACCCCTTCACTTTGAATTTCAGCTGAAACGTCAGAAATGCTTGGGGTAGCAGTTTCTTCTGGTATATGTGAACTAGGATAACTGAGTTCTGATTTTGTCAGTGTTCGACCAAAGGAAGTTTGGAAGGTGAATGTTGGTGAAATGCTTGGCGTCAACGTGATCTGCAGACTTTCCACAGAGGACAGCTGTGACGGGGTGACAAGAACAGCACCATGTTTTGAGGACCAAGGGAGGAGACTGTCTATCTCTGTTTCTGCAAATGATGAAGTGACTTTTGTGACCATAATGTCTCTTGATAACGACGAAAGTTCAGCCGAATGAGTTGGTGTGGGTGGTGTCAAAGGTGTAGCTGAAGGCATAATCAAAGTTGACGGCTCCAACATGTCCAATGGTGTCGACAGCCCTGGTGTCATTCTGGAAGACTCCCTTCGACTTTGCTCCAAGGACAATGTGTTGAAATCTGAACTCTCTGACACAATGTTTGTGAAACTTGGTAAAGGTGGCGTTACTGCTGTGGCAATCGTAGCACTGTAGCTGAATCCAGGTGTCGTACTCCAATCAGGCCCCAGGCTAGAGGTCAACACGGGCGTGACAGGTGCGGGCAAAGTGGGTGTACTCAAGTCACCTCTAGGTCCACTTGAACTTCCCACAATCATCATGGACCTGGTGTCCTCACCACTTGAGGTCCGTATCGACCCGGGAATCAATGTGGGTGTCCCAAACGGAGGAACGCTCCTTTGCGGCTCCAGTTCTGTTGAGATTGCAACATGATCTGTCTGTCTGACATGAGAAGTTTCACGACCTTGGTCAGATGCAAATAGGGAGGAACTGTCCAATTCTTTTGTTCCAGGATTTGTGAAGTGTGGTGTAGTTTGAAACATGTCCATGCTTTGTTCCACCAAGAATGGAATGACATGTGGAGTTGGCGTGACATGTCGTGATGAACTTTCTACATCAGCAATAGAATCTACTGTTATCAACCCAGATTTGTCCATCTCTTGTGATAAAACTGCAGGCTGGAAAGGCACGGTTGGTTGCACTTGGCTTGTTCTGCCATCTGTGTCTAGTGTTGTCTGTGAAGACACTGAAAAAACCTGCTCTTGTGAAGGACTCCAAGAACCTGAACTCGTAGGAACTAGTATTGGAGACTTCCCTAGGTCTTGCGTTTCAGGCTGCAATGTTGCACTGGCTGTGAAATCTACCATGTCCGTTGCCGACGTCCTGATTGGGACGTATTTTAATCTAGTGAACACATCTGGTGGAGAGGCAGTTTCAAAATCTACAGTTCCATGCCGTGGTTCAGTTTGTGAGGACTGCGTTGACACAACTGAATTCAAGGTACTCATTGAGTCCGTGGGTTTACTTGTAGTTGCCTCTGAAAGAGCACTCCCTTGCCAAGAATTCATAAAGGATGCACTTAAGTTAGGCGTATTCACAAAAGGCCGATCAGTTGTGACCTTGACTGTGCCAGTGTCAACAAGTTTTGTAGAAGCCACAAGGACAGCATCGTTACTTGTTGACATAGTGGAAGCAATAGGGGGCGTTGCTGTGACAGTTTCTGTCATATCTTCTGACGGTTTTACAGTGGAGTGGACAGAGACTTGGACAGACTCTGTCGTTTGTCGCGAAGCAACTTTTGTGTTCACAAAATCTGCAGTTGTTACTAAAATAGTCTTTCCTTCGTCAACGAAATCAGTACCCGAGTACCTCAGACTGTCTGCAGTGGACTTAGCTGGCAACATATCAACAGTATCCGTGGTAATAGCTTTTTTGTCTGTCACTTGTTTGTTTTTTCCAACAACCACAGGAGTACCGGCTTCCGCATCAACTTTCATCATTGACGGACTTGACACACTTTTGAAATTAGTCTCATTATATTTTCCAGCATTATTTTTTTCTGCGTTGGTATCAATTGGATATTTTTCCAATTCCAATTTCTGTGTCTTTGGTTCAGATGTCGTCTGCTGGGGCGGTGTTGTTTTAGATGTTATCCGTTGCCCCCTGGTGACAGGCATGGGAGTTAGATAAACATCATTGGGTATTGGCTGTTCGGTCGATTTGGGATCGCTAAGTTCAGTTGCCCCCTTTTCAGTGCCTTTAACTGAATCTTTCACAGGTTTTGTTACCCCAGCCTCAGTGTCACTGTCCCCACTTTTGGCGTTTATATCCTTGACCCCTAGATCTTCACCACCAATGTTTTTATCCTTCGGTTTCTTCAGATCCTCATTGTCTACCGATCGCCGCAACCTACTCAGTTCCGTCACGCCAGCAGTCTCTTCTGCATTATCCTCAATCTGCAGAAAGTCTTCTACAGATTTCAAATTGATATTCTTCGATGGCTTGTGATGAAGTCTTACTCGATTGAGCACACGGTTAAATGGACTTTTTTTATCAGCGTCATATTCAGGACCTTGTTCTAGGTTTAGCCGCACGCTGGTCACCAGGCAACACGCCAAACAGACAACCCAGATTTGTATGATGAATTTGAAGGAGATTGGTTTCGTCATTTTGAGGTCATTAGCGGATCTCTCCTGTTACGTATTCAGTAATTCTGAAGCAGAAAATGTTAGTACACAGTTTCTGATTGATAATCTGAAAGAATTTCTTCCCACGTGAAGGAAACTATGCAAAAAGTCGAGACAAGACACAGGAAAACATCAACGAAAATTTGACGTCTGCTCTCTTGATGCCCTCTACATGTACACCAGACTTCTGAGATGTTTTCTAAGAATGGGTGATAAATCGTGTTCCCAGTTCAGTTTTTGTGACGTATCTTCCCACGATTGTCCTACCTGTATGTTATCTATTTTTACAGGCGAGTACCACCACCATGAAAGTATACAGAGCTGTGAACTTGGTAGACACGTTTATCTTTCAGAACTCGTGCATTGAGTGCATTGACATAAATGACCCTAATGGGACTGCACAAACCTGTTCCTCCTCCTTGGAAATGGGAATTTGGGTGCTGTATGTTAGGATGCCTGTGGTTGGCCTGAGATTTCCTTGTTCCCTTTATGTCACACCTGGTGTTTGTCAGAATCCTATCAAACTATCTGTGTAGCAAATAAAGAGAGAGAAATCCTTGCATGAACATGAGTTCCTTAGAAGCTGTGGTGCATGACTATATCTACATTGTAAAGTAAATAGACCTGTATTGCCTGAAGAATGATCCTTATTTGCCTGATGAATGAATCTTGTATTGCCTGATGAATGAATCTTGTATTGCCTGATGAATGAATCTAAAGCTTGATGAATAAATCCTTAATGCCCGATTACCCCGGATGAATGATTCCACATTGCCTGATGAATGAGTAATCCTTTATAGCGTGATGACTTAATCTGTTTTGCCTGATCAATTATCCTTACTGCATAATGAATGAATCTGTATTGCTCGATGAATACATGTAAATCCTTGCCTGATAAAAGAAACCCCTTAATTCCAGATGAATAAATCCGTATTGCCTGATGAATAAATCCTTGTCTAATAAAGGAAAATCCTTATTTCTGGATGAATAAATCCATATTGCCTGATGAAATAATCCTTGCCTGATAAAAGAAAATCCTTATTTCTGGATGAATAAATCCATATTGCCTGATGAATAAATCCTTCCCTGATAAAAGAAAATCCTTATTTCTGGATGAATAAATCTGTATTGCCCGATGAATTAATCTGTCTTGCCTGATGAATGAATATATTACTTGATGAATTAATCCGTATTACCTAAAGAATTAATCCTTATTGTCTGATGAATAAATTCTTGCCTGAAGAATGATCAAATTCCAATGAATGAATCCTTGTCTGATAAATGAATCTATTACATAATAAATGAATCTATTATGTAATAAAGGAATCTGTTATCTGTTGAATGAATCAGTAATGCCTTTTGACGTATTGAATAAATCCGAATGAATTCATGAATATTGCCCGTTGTAAGAATCCCTATTTCTCGATTGATGAATCCTTATTGCTCAATAAATAATTCTTATTGCTTGACTTGCCAGAATAGTAACCGGGTCCTAATTTCATGATAATCCACCCTGACTGAAGAAGTCCTTTTCCTTCTATGTCATGAAGTCCATGAGCTCAAAAAAGATACGAATGTTACAACTTTCCAAACTGATTGAGGAATGTTCAAACCAAATCACTTCTTTCAGATGTCTTGTTGATCAGTTGAACACAGTTTGAGGTGACACATTTCTGTTAACCAACATTATCTAAGTCCGCAGATGAATATGTCGATTGTTTTTCACTGTCTTGTTTTGATAAGTCATTACACGTTATTGCCAAATAACTTTCACCCAGTCGTAGATAATGATATATAGTAAATCATAATAATTGAGGACAAATGTTGACAAGATTTTTGCCGCTTGATCAAGTGGCGTTGATTTGTGAATGTCCCACTGAAGTGAAATGAGGTGTTTGCGGACGTGCGGAAGTGCTCACACTTCAGAAGATGAGAGCTGACGGCGACTGTGATACTACCAGTGTCCGTTACCACAGTTCTGAATTTAGAGTAACTTCTTTGTCCAATGTCTTTTTCTAAATCGAGAAAGAGTGTCTTATGTGATTACAACCTAGTTTCATGATAAACAATCATCACCAGCTTACACAATCTCCAGATTTTTACATAGTTGCAGTTTGGAATGAAGAAAGAAAGGTTCTTTGCTGGTATATCCTAAGTTTCATCCTGTAGTTCCATCAAGAAACGCATCACCAGTTCACGCAGTCCGTATCAACACTTTGAAATCGACAAACAGAGTTTGTTGCCGATGTATCCAAAATCAGCCTGTGTTCGTTCCAAGCGAGTTAGAATGGCACATGATTCAAACATGACAAGGTGAAGCTATTAATTTGAAATCATCCTGTACTTGGAACACTTAAGGAAATCATGGCCTTCCTGATTCATGATATGATTACCCAATCAGTGTCTGTGTTTGTGTGATGTCACGTGACACCATACTTGTCCCAGTTTAGTATCTTGGCCTTCTCTGGTCTGGGTCCAGTTCTGAAAAAGAGAAGGATATCATGTTTTCAGTGATCCAGTGACATCCCAAGTTCACATGGTTGTCATCCTCCCATAGCAGGGGCTTGGTCTCGCTCCTCGTCAGATACTGGCACACAGTTTGTGTTAGTGAGTGGATGAAGAGGAGCGAGGTCAAAACCCTTGCTGTGGGAGGCTGACGTTAACGAGGTTATAGAAAAAAGTAAGTCATCATATCCATATAGCCAC
>NMRB01001030.1:129648-170321 GCA_002633025.1 Notospermus geniculatus | reverse complement strand
CTATGGGGGGGGGGGAGAGCCAAAACCTGAGCTGCACTTTGTACCTTGGTAACCTAGGCTGTGAGACTATCGCTGGAGGGGACAGCCAGTTTGTAGAATCTATTCCCTGGCCTACCCCTGCTCTCACTGGTCAAGGTTACAACCTCACATGTGATCTTGCGTTTCAACCAGTGACTGCCAGTACTTCGTCGATTTTATCCCCCGGCTTCCCCTGCTCTCATCGGTCAAGGTCCCTGTAGTCCCACTTGTGATCCTGTTTCATTCTCTTGATTGTTCTCCACACAAGATCAATACAACATCCACTAGAGAAAGTTTGTGGCGGACATCAAACTCGAATGAATCATGGTGTTGTGTTTGTAGAGATCTGGTCCGACTCGAACATTAGACAACACGACTTGCTCTTGTCATACACACAACGGATGAGATCATTGAAACGGTCATGTGTCTTCATAAATCATAAGTAATGATAAAATGGTGGCAAGATTCAGCGGTTTCCACACAAGTTTCTTTTCTCCTGTGGAAAGCTTTTCCACTATAATCATGTACCATAAATTGCGGACCATGTTTACACGGCGTCAGTGACGTCGCAATGCATCAGCACGTGTTGGATGCACTACGGCGTCACGTCACATGGTCCGCAATTTTCGGTACACATCTATAGAGTGAAATATCCTGAACTTTAGTATTTGCCACCAGGCTATCTTTAGCCTGGTCATTCGCCAGTCTAAGGGCCACGATATTGCCACTTTTTATCAACAGCTGGCGCCACTGGCGGTGATTGCATCATTCTCCAATCCCAAAGTTCTGCCTTTCACCCCAGTTTTGGAGAATGTATTACAATACAATGCATACGTGGATACCCTAGGAATGAGGGTATCCACAAGGTTTCACAGGCAGGGCAAGGTTTTAAAATCTCTTACATAGGATTTCATCTTTCCAAATGGTTAAAGAACAGCAGAATTTTTGAGCCGCACCAGACTGAATGGTACAAGAATAAAATGCCCCTTGCCACAAATGCTCATATAAAACGACCCAGCCCCGGCCTCAACTGACTTTCTCAATATATCATATCTGTGTTCCATTTCCGAGCCCCCTCGGGCGCCGACTGTTATAAACAAAACAGCGATGTCAGGATTCCTTCGCATAGCTTGGAGATTATTGACAAAATGGCTCCAATAGCCGAAGACTTCGCTGTCGAGAGATTAGATCGGGCATGAAACATGGGAAGTTCTGTTGTCGACAAGGGGATCGTGGGTAATGGATAGGGTGCCGAGTTCGTGAACACCTGAATGTCTTGGTTATGACTCCCGGCAGAACCAATACTTTTGTAACTGTCCTTGAGCAAGACTTTTAACTCTTTCCTGCTTCTCTCAGGAGAACGAATCTGGGAGTATGATTCCGGAATCAGCTTCAGCCTTAACTGGAGGATACCCTGTGATGGACGAGTAGCCGTCGCAGTATTTCAGCTCCCTGGCAATATTGGGCAAATTCATGTACATGTACAGCAGGAGGAAACCAGAGTGCCCGCAGAACTTGTGCTGTCCAAGAGAGTTGTGCTCTGTATCACATGAAGAGCAGGTCCATCCAGAGATCAAACCTCAGAATTGACAGAATTGTTTCCACTAGGCCATTCCATGTCGTTCATACTCTACCCATATCATACTTTTTGCCTCTATTTCCCATTTGGGCTGAACACCAGGGAAAATTAGTTCCCGGCAGTTGATGGCACCCCACACCCGCCCGCCAGGGTCACCTGTCACCCACCATCGTCCAGTTTTATTCCCTGGTGTTGACAAGTTAAGACGCCATTATACTTGTCTGTTAAAAACACCAATTTGGCCATTTTGACAGCCTGCACTGTCCGGGACGAGCGTACATGTATATCTGAGTCCTTTCCGACCACTGAAAGAGCTCCAGCACGAATCACCCAATCGGCTTGCAACACATTCAGTCAACACTTGCTGGATTCCAGCAACCACAAGAACAACATCAACTTTCACTTTGTCCCATATGCCAGATCTGCATAGAGCAGCCGTAATGCTTTCTCATTGCATCATAAGGACATAATTTGGCATTCACCAGGGAAGTGAATCTGCTGCACTGCCATCGGTAACGGTTATTGCAACCGATCGAAAAACAATCGACGTCTATGGATGCATAAAGAAATTCATCCGAATAATCAATCGTTCATTCTCAATACCAGGTAAGATGATACAACCTCATTTGCCAAATTTTAATTAAATCGGCAAATTTTATAGCAGATCAATAATAGGTAATGAATTGATCAATGGGACAGATTATTAAGGATGGATTTTATTTACTAAACATCCGAAGATGTTTTCGAAGTTGCCAGCTGCAGATGAGTTCTCTTGAAAGTTTCTGAAGTGTCTGTGGAATAGACAATTCTCGAATTCACAGATCTGCACACTTCTGCCGAATTCTCAACCAGAACCTCGATCTGAAACCGGGTGACCTGACGGCATCCATGATTCAGCAATGGTCAAGTCTGACGCAACGTCTTCGGCGTCACTGTCGTGGGGTTGTCTGCGTTACATCATTCAGTTTCAGACCGGGGTTGTGGTTGAGATTTCGGTGTGAGTGCACAGATCTTTGTCGTTTACGTCAATTTGAGAACGGTCTACACATGTACCAAATGGCAGTGTAAACCAGCCTGTCACGCTTGAATCTCAAAGGACGCTTGCTCCAGGTTGAGCTCGGCAGGCTAAAGTCAAAAGGAAACAAACAAATGGTGTATTGCCCATTGAGAGCTAAACTCGTGCTGGAAATTCTCGCCTGGAAGAGGCTTCTTCAACATATACTCACAAAGCCACGCGGAGGAGAGACTTTTAGGGTTAAAGTCTTTCTAGTTTGTTGTGTTTCTCCCACCAAAGTCATGAAAACTATACCACTATGAAAAAGTACACCTGACATTCATGATCGGTGTTTATGATCAGCTTTCTGACGAGTTATGGCTGTTTTATGCGGAGCTAATGGTAGGAGGAAGAGGTTAGCCGTAACGCTAATAATACGTGCCGTGGATCGGCTCCCGTTCATCTAAAATCGTTGGTACTAGGATATTGTAATGGGTATATAAATAGATTGACGGTCATAAGGTCGCACTTTCTGGCAGCAGTAGCATTCGACATCATGACATGAAAAGAAGACGTCTTCATGGGCTCAGTGAAGGGAAGGCACTCTCGATATCAGCAAAATCTACGGCTTGATCAAAGTATTGAATGAGGACCCTAGCTCACTCCTTCAATAGGTGTCACTAGTGGTTAAAACTATTGAAATGAAACTGACATCCTGGTCCTGATCAATTTCGCACACAAAGGCGTTCATTGTATAGGACCGCCGGTTTCGGTGTGCTGCCCTCTATCGTAGCTAGGATACCCACTTAGACCTGAGTGCCACGTTTAGGCCCAGCAGGAGGAAACCAGAATTCTGGCAGAAAACCTGTGTGCGTTGTCAAAAAGAGGAATATTGAGCGATGTAAATGTGTCACAGGAGGAAACAGGCGTGCTGGGAGAAAAATTTCCTACTGTCAAAGAGAATCATCCTTGCCATCAAAAGGAACATTGGTCTGACTTGGGATCGAACCCTGTAACGTTGGGTTGACCATCACTGATATTCCCACTACACTACACTTTCTGATCTTAATCATATGATGACTGGGCTTGAATAGGAGCTGTCAGTCAGTTGACCAATAGGAGTCACTACGGTCCATATCAATGCCTAGGGGACCCATTCGTGGTTGACCGAGCACCAATCAGGAGAATTTTCTTTTGTATTGGTCCACTAGAACTTTGCTGCCATCTTTTGGCGATAAGCGCGCCTGACTCCTCCTCCTCAGGCCTACAACATCAAGTGCTTTTCCACCCTCCCGCTCTGGCACCAAGAGGGTTAAATCATGAAATATACCTCATGTCATTGTAAGTGGCAATTGAACTGAATACCGATTTGAGAAATATGCCTAATTAACTTGATTGGAAGGTTCGTTTCATATATTGGGTCGTTAAACTTCTTCTACTTTTCAAATTAGTCACATTCTGATCGGAAAATGAGTTTTTGTACACATACTAATTGCATCTCAAGACGGCAACCTGAGCCAACCGGCTCAAGTAGTCGCCGAGAAAGTACGAATCTCTTTGGACAATATTTATTCTGTCTTGCGCCGGCAGCGCATCGATGTAAACTTCAGATGGCCGCCTCTTTTATAATGCTCAAGGGAGCAACATTCACTAATAGAAGTGAAATTAAAATCCACTTCTTTGAATTTGGAATCGCCTCTCATGCAGTTACCATGACAACCAAAAAGATCACTTACAATATGATGTATAATTGGGCCCACTTATCTTGTGTTTTGTGTTTGAATTTGTGGTCGGTACACATAATAAAAGATGAAGTCCTAGCGATATCAGTTTCTGTCTACATCGGACCGTAACTGGAGGGTTGGGGTTGGATCTGTCCTGGCTGTTCACACACCTGGGCTGGGTTGTTTGGGACAGAGAAGGCATTATCTTGGAGTTAACTTTGTCTTGGCATTAGGTTCACCGAAGTGTTGACTTTGGCATCAACTTCATCTTGGTGTCAACTTCATCTTGACAACTTCATCTTGGCATCAACTTCATCTTGGTGTCAACATGGTCAACTTCATCTTGGCAACTTTATTTTGGCATCAACTTCCTCTTGGCGCCAACTTCGTCTTGACGTCAACTTTGTCTTGGCGTCAACTTCATCTTGGTGTCAACTTCATCTTGGCATCAACTTCCTCTTGGCATCAACTTCCTCTTGGTGTCAACTTCCTCTTGGCGTCAACTTCCTCTTGGCATCAACTTCCTCTTGGCGTCAACTTCATTTTGGCGTCAACTTCCTCTTGACATCAACGTCATCTTGGCATCAACTTCATCTTGGCGTCAACGTCATCTTGGCGTCATATCTATAGGGCCTACTGATGGAAGTGCCATCATTTGGCACAATATGTAACCAACAGCTAGTGCACCTGTGTTTGACCATTAGCTCATTCACTTCTTGCCGCAGTAAAACTAAAAACGAATTTCACTAACTTGTATTTCAACTCATAAACTGCAGTCGTTTCCAAATACCGGTGAATGAAAAATGAATATTCATTTTCGTCTCAAACAGGATTCTAGCCTTTGAACCTCCTTCAGATCCATATCAATTCTCATAAATATTTCAGCTGTATCATTTCATAGGATAATTTTTCCTGGAGGCTTACCGTTCCATTCTGGGATTTTGTTGCAGATTTGTTCTGTTAATTAGTTCGGGCTTGACGCTATCGTCTGCAAACAAATCAGTTGAAAATAATAGGAAATTTCTATAAAACCTTTTTCTGATATCAAAAACTTATGAATTTTTCCTGATATGTATACTTCAGATCGACTTTAACCCCTTTCTTGGTCTTTTCTCCACAGGAGCGCCACCAAGCGTTGGAAAAGATGGGTATCTCGGTCCAGACGTCGGGCATCAAGGTGGAACAAGGTCGTTGCTTCCTCGTTAACCTGAACGCTGATCCTTCACTCAACGAATTGTTGGTATACTACCTGAAGGTAAGACAATTTGAAATTAAATTTCTTATATCAGAGCAAAATTTCAGGAATTGTGAATTTGCATATGTGAGCGAACTGATGTGACTGCTGCTCAAAAAGTAAATTATGTATCGCGACAAAAGTTTCAGGGATTGTAGATATTTGTATGAGACAGAACTCCATCTGTATGCCAAACTTTGATTATGATCATATATTACCCTGGAACCAAGGTTTGCCATGGAACATTTCGATTTAACCCTTAGAGCGCCGTTACCGAGTATACTCGGTGCGACAATTCTCTTTTTTAGGACCGTTACCGAGTATACTGAGAAAAGGTAATAAAATTAAATTTCAAAACATGCATTTTTGGCAATTTTTTTTTCGAAATTTTTTTTTCTCGAAAAAAACCCTGGTCACGGGAAGGAAAAGTTGAAAAAAAACCCAGCGCTCTAAGGGTTAACATTTGTTTGTTCTTCTGGTGCGTTCACCCAGGTGAGCACATGGTCCATGACCATTTCATTATCAACAAAATCAAGTCTGACATTTAATGAACTCTTACTGAATATCAGAGAAAAGTTTCGCACAGAACCTTACCCGTTCCGCCTCCCGCTTCTTTCAGTTTCGCAACAATCACGTCCAATTACCCATAGTTGTATAGGTGTACAACCATGTTTTCGCTGGCATCTGAAATAATCATTCTACCCTCGATGTGCAATTTGGATAATTACGACAAAATATTTGGCCCCTGCTGCGGTAAAAGCCTTTCCTCATCAGGGGCAATTTTCCGACGTTTTGTCCGCATTCTTAGAGACGCCGTCGCCGAACAACTAGGACCGACGGGAATAGCAAAGATATGCTCCTGGCTGCTTTGAAAGGGTCGTCGTGTCAGCATCATCATCATGATCAATCAGCTCCAGATTGACAGCAAAAGGCCACCATATAATCCTGTGTAATCGCTTCCTTAGGATATAGTTTACTTCGATCGATTAATACCCCACATTTGACATTTTCCTTCTCGATATTTGATTCGATTCGTCCGACAATAGCAGGAGTTTCACGTTGCAAGTCGCCCGGTCAGTTTCGACAGCAGTAGTGATATGGCTCTGGCAGTTGCCATTGCCGAACCCCGTCTCATCAATATCGGGGAGTGTGATGGCTCAGCGGAAGAGAGTCGTGTCTGGGAGACTGCGGGTTCGATCCGTGGTCAAGGCGCAACTTTTAAATTTCAACTGGTTGGAAGGATCAGGTGTGTGCCCTTTGATCTGCTCCTCAAATTTTGCATAAGGTTCCTGGTGGGATGGGGATGGTAATGTGGAACACTTTGAGGCTTCACAACAGTAGAAAGCGTTCTGTTTATTGTTTCCACGACATAACATTATTCTAATCGGTTGAGTTGTGCATTTTGCCTCTCCCCGGCTTTGTGTCATACACTGATGTCAGCAATGCATTTTGCCCCTCCCCAGCTTTGCGTCATACACTGATGTCAGCAATGCATTTTGCCCCTCCCCAGCTTTGCGTCGTGATGATGACATCACTAATGGTGGACATTGTTGAAGTTACATCGTGAAAACGATGAACAGCGTTCACACCACAGTCCAGAAAAGCAAACGAGGCTGTTGTACCAATATCAAGGCGCTTTTTGCTTCCGTTCTACTTTATCATCCATTGACACGTTCCTTCTCACCGAGGGGTCCTTTTGATTGGATGTAAGAGTAGGGCCCCCAGGTTTGAAATACCATCTGATTTCAATATTGGTATTCACTTCGCCTTCATCTGTTGAATCTCCAGTGCAGGGCATTGCTTCGTCAAGAATTGCCTCCTGAATTCATGATGAGCTTCTAAGATTTTGGAACAAATAATTTTACAAAAACGCAGTTATTTGTAAAATATCACCTGATCCTTCCCGGGACTTGTCCCTCCAAATCTTCTTTTGGTGTGAATTCATGGAAAGATGGAAGTCAACGAGAGACGAACCTTGTTATTGGAAGGTTTGTCTCTAGAATGACTCTGGCAGTCAAATAACTGTCCCCTGTCACTCCACGGAGCGAACGGGGACTTCAAATTCAGTTGTCCTTGTGTGTGTCCATCCATCTGTCGGTGTGTCCATCTGTCCATCCGTGAGCCAGTAGCTTCTGAACCATTTAACATATAGTGTCCATATTTGGTATGTGGATGTACCCTGGAATGTACAAGGCGTCTGTTGAAAATGGGGTCCCTACTTCAAAATTCAAGATGGCTGCCAGTGCTGCAAAGGAGTTCTGTTTGAGCCCAGCTTACTTGAGAAAAACACTTTGGCGATTGGGGACCTCGGCATTACGCTTGTAAGAACAATGTTGGCAATCCTATAAATATTTCTTGTGAAAAAGGTTGCAAGTAAAAAAAACAGCCTGAGGAATCCTGTAAGTTTAAGAATGATGTTGGCCATCTTGCTATCTATGGATGAGTTTTTGTTGGTACCAGCTAAGTGAAAGCCTGGAATGCGTATTACACATTCAGGTCTAAATTATCAAGAGATACTTGAAAGTATTCATGATCAAACGGATAGAAAATGAAATTCCTTATCCCCGAATCATGCGTAGTTTATAAACCAGTTATGCGGTTATGACCGTAGACTTTGTCATCTGTTTGTAAATAGGATTTCTAAAAGTGGATTGGTTGTAACAATTGGTGGCTGAAGGTGCACGAAAAGGCAGGGTTCAACCAGAAATGGAAATGAACAAGATGGTGGTCTAGTGGCTGGGGTCACTGGCTCGCAGCCCTGAGGTCTCGGGTTCAGTTCCGCCGTCGGTGTGAGACTGGGCAGGTCTCTTTGCCTACCTTGTCTCACTCCACCCGGGTACCAGCTGAAGTTTTCACCGAGAGTGGGTTTCTTCCTGCATTAACACTTTAAGATTGTTCTGATACTGATCCTCTACTGTCAGTTCAACAGGCAGCCAATTTTTTCATCAAATTTGTATTCGATTTTTCTGTATGCGCCGAAGCCATAATATCATTATTGGCCCTCAAACACAAGCTACTCATGTTCCTCACTTGGATGGGGTCTTTTACTTGCCCTTGCAAAGATGCAAGGGGCTCACTGTCGAATGTGATGGACGTGAAGAGCTGGGAATGAAATTCCGTATGGCCCAGGCTGGATTCAAACCCGGGACCTGCCTCTTGCTCAGCGGACGTGATAACCACTAAAATTTTTCGAATTTGCTCAATAAAGGCTAACTTGTGGGTCTTTACATTTTAAGCCAATTGGCCCTGAACATGAATTTTTAAAAAATCATCTACAAAATTGTACATTTTAAGCCAATTGGCCCTGAACCTGAATTTCAAAACAATTATCTGCAAAATTATACAACTTGCATTATTGGAGTAAACTGACACATGAACCGTTATAGCAACAGTCATTTCCAATACGCAAACCTCAGGATCAACAGCCCCTGGCCAGTGTGTCATCCTCGTTTTGCATACCCAGCCAGTCACTTAATACCAATCCCAAGACACTGAATCCCATCAATAACAAACATTATGCGATCCGTCCAACTGTAACATTACTGGCATCTTGTTTCTCGTCATAACCGCAGAACGGACGCTCAGATTTTTTTACGCGCTGTTCTGTCCACCACTTGAGACCTTGGCAAATTTGATTTGATGGTCGAATCCAATATTTCGCTGATTGGCCTTGACTTTTCATTTCGGCGATCGTCTTAGAGCATCGTGACTACGGCAGAAGAGGCTGTGCCGTATGATGCCATGACTGATGGTGATACTTTTGGCAAACTTGCTCAATTCAGGGGCACAGGAATACAATTTATGAAGAAAATTTGACAAGTGGAATGTGAGTTATGTTGCTCTTTTTCCCAATAATTTCATTAAAAATCACTGCATGCAAACGAATTCCAAACCTACCACCGGGCGAATCACCAAGTGATATTTCCGCCTTCACAGTTTTAATCTAATTAACTTTTTTTCTTGAAAGCTGATTTAGGTTTTTGTACGGTCTCATGTTCCCATATGGTATGTGGCCGTTGCCATGACGACCTTTGATTATTTGATAGGGTATTTTTTGTATGCGCCATTTTGTGACTCCTCATTTCTTGAGGAGTTTCAATTATAGATTGATAGTTTCAAGGTCGTGACGATTTGGGTTCAGATAATCAAGATGCTAAAATCAAAGTTCCAGGTTGTTTGTAGAATGGGAAGTTTTTTGTCCTCCTTTGCTGTGTGGAGCGAACAGAGGCGTTGAAATCCCGATCGTCCGTGTGCGTGCGTCCGTCATTCGTGGGCATCTCTGGGCGAAATTATGGGACCTCAAAAGAGTCCCCAACAGAGCTTGTAAATCTATTTGACTGGTGCTCTGCCCTTGAATTGTGTCTGCATGAGAGCTCCTTTCGCAAGTTTGCTGTCTGTGGGCAACTCAGCTGTAAAAAGCAAGTTGTAAAGAAACCAATGCTGAACACTTATGGGATGCTAACTCCGCAAGAAAACTCATGTGAAGGGTCTTTTGGCCAAAGGGATGGAAGACTGAACCAGTATATCTACAGTCTGTAAGTCCAACAATGTCTTCATGTGAAAAGGCTTCTGATGCAGCAATGTGATGGCCTGTTTTACTGTCAAATGAAGTGGATTCCTGCAATTTTTGCGTACAGGGAACCGAAAGATAACACTGTATTTGATGTAAAAGAGCTTGCAAAGCTTTAGAACTCTTTGGGATCTAATAACTGACAGTAAAAAACCCTTACAACTCAAACATCTTCTGAAGTTCAACATGACATTGTGATTTCATCTTTTGCTGTCGCATCCCAAGTCAACAACGATGTTGCAACTTGCACTCAGTAAACTTTACTTGTATCCGGATTCGTAAGTTTTAACAAGGTTCACCAACCTCAGTTTATTTCGGAGCTGGAGCATTAGACAATGGCAAATTTGATAACTCAGTCACAGCAGCACATCACAGTGTTAGTTCCGCAGCTTGGTTATTAATGTACGATTTGAGAACATCCCATAAAGGCTGTTTCTAATACACCCCATAATTTGTTCCCGCGAAAGATACGATGACGGGATGCGTGCACTCTAACTGCCTTACCATGACTACGGTATCATACCCGGGGGTCTGAAAACAAGCTCACAGCTATTAAATCAGCCCTACCAGCCATCTGTGTAGCAGCTTGTTTCTTACCCATATGACTTGCAAATGGAAAGACAGCTATTAAAACCATTACTCTTTTGGAAGGAAACAGTGCATGCATAAATTGAGTGCTTTAAGAACATTAGCAACCTCAGAAAGACTGGGGTTTTATTCTGCGTTTTACTGCGTTCTACCACTTCACTAGAAAAGGTGATGTCCTGACACAGCTATGACATTGCATACTTATTGCACTGGTGTCATGCATTTCAACTGCACGTCTGACATCGGTCGTTCAATGCCAAGGACTGCCCCTCCCTTCAAAAGAGAAGGCCTGTTGGGCCCGTGGACACAGTTGATGCTACCCTCCTAAAGAACGGAGCCTGTTGGGCCCATGGACACAGTTGGTGCTGCACTGACTCCGCGAGGTACAGTACAGGTCACAATTGACATCCCTACGGCTTCGCGTAAGTTACTCGCAAGTTACACGCAACTTACGAGTAACTCACGGCTTTGGTTTCGCGTAACTCACTGCATAACTCGCCAAAATCGCGTAACTCGCCTCGTAATTCACTGCGTAGCTAGCGAAATTCGCGTAACTCACAGCGTAACTCACCTCGTAAGTTATGCGTAACATAGCTCGTGAGTTGTTGCGTAAGCTACGCGTAACATACGCGAATTTAGGGATGTCAATTGTGACCTGTACTGTAGGCCTGTACTCCTTCTAGAGATAGATGGTCGGTAGGTGAATGCCAAGGACTGCCCCTCCCTTCTAAAGGATGCAGCCTGTCGAGCTCACGGATGCAGTTGGTGTTGTGCCCCTGAAGGCTTCTGCACACTTGTCTGAATTGCGGTGCAAGTTCAGGATGTGCCCATTATATGAAGGCAGCATGGAGGAAAATGACAAAGGATATACTGCTGAACGCAGAGTGAAACACACAAAAATAGGCTGTACTCTTCATAAAAGGCGTCAGGTGAATGCCGTGGGCTACCCACCCCTTCTCGCAGATGAAGAAGATGTGACATCCAGCTTGTTGATTCTGATTCAACATGAACAGTGATGAACGGATGTCAGACCTGTCAATCAGGATCATCGCTGATGCTATCCGTAGCCACCATCGTCACGACCCATCGTGACGTGGAGATTACCCAGCGTACTGATAAATTGTGTACATGTCGTTGTCAGACAGGGGCAGAGGGTTGGTGCAGAAATGTTATGAAGATGCACCCTGTTGTTGGCAGCAGAAAGACGAAGGAGGATTGAGCTGATTCACAGGTTGGGTCTCTTGTAATCAGGCCCGGATCCAAGGGGACAGTAAGCTGTGGTGCCTTGTGCCTTGTTTCTTTGCAAGGGCAAGTAAAAGACCCCAAGGGCAAGGGCAAGTAAAAGACCCCATCCAAGTGAGGAACATGAGTAGCTTGTGATGGCCTCCTCCGTACTTACCAGGGCCAATAATGCTATTGCTTCGGCCCTGACGGAAATATCAAGTACAAATCCAAGGGGTGGGAGGGGGTAACCCCCCTTGTTTTGGCAGACCGATGGCACCATGGAGGAAACAGACGTAAAAAAATTGTTTTCTATAGCAAATGCCAGGAACTTACAAACAGAGGAGCTCAGTACTGGCTGAACTTTTTCTCTGTGGGGTGAACTCCATGCCTGGGGCATAAGGTATTGTGGACATGTGCAGCTGTGAGTGAAGCCTGTTTAGTCCATGTACCTGCGTGGGTTGTTGATCACCGCAAGTGAGGTATCCTTGTAAATCAGCTATGCAGAGGGTGAAAACTGCTGCGGTTTTTGCGTGAACCTCAACCGTCACCCGAGTCTGAAAATAGCGTTTTGATCGGTACATGACAAAATGTCTGACGAGGGATTATTTTGTTCAAGAGACCTTGGATTAACTGTCTGACACATGACGGAATATTGCAATAAAAAATCAGAGTTTGTACCTGACAAAATGACAGGCATCACGTGGTTAGTGCCTGTCATGTCACAGCCGACCTCATCTATTTTCAGGCATGATTTCTCCTTGAAAAGTGAAGAGGAATCATCCTTATGATTTTTAGCTCACCTGGTGAGCTTATGTTGAGGTGTTGGGTCTGCTGCTGTCTGTCTTTGTTGTCTGTTAGCAAGGCACGTTTAGGGGGTATGAACACCAAATTTGGTATACAACTTCCCCAGGTCACATGACCTCAGACACCAAGTTTCAGTCTCATCTGAATCCTAGCTTTGACCACCAGGTGGCCAAACTGAAAAAACAAAGTGTTATAACGCCTGAAAAAACGACTGGATCACTTCCTTTCGTTGTGAACAAATTTCCAATAAAAAGTATTTCAAGAGCCAAAGCAGTGGCATTGATGGCCTTTTGTACAACCATGGTAACTGCTTGCGGTGCAAACGTGAATGGTGTAGATGGCAGGAAGCCAGGTAAGTGTACATAACAAAAATACTCTCAGGATCTTCAAGATGGGACATAATGGGATCACAGAGCTAACCCTAAATATCAAAGTATGCCTGTGTTGAATGTGAGGCCAATAACAGAAGGCTTGGTAGCCCTTATAACACATGTATGTACAACAACAGCCAAGGGGAGTACTGGTTCCAATATGGCGTAGACTGTTGTAACTCAATTATGTACCGATCGCCCTGTGCGTTGAAATTCCCCAATGTGTCACAACATCCTGTCCTTGTCTCTCCTGCTTCAGCATCATTGGTTAATTACTACACAGTTTATTTGATTGTGTCGTTATCGACTTGTAAAGACGGCTGTCAAATTAGCGCAGATCTGATCAAGTTAGAGAACTTCTGAGGCAGTACGGATGCACATCTTGCCAGATAATAATCTACAAAATGTGCTTAATAAATCAGATGGGCTGTGAAGTTTAATAGGATAGGAGGAATTTTATTCAAATGAATGCATGAAGTCCTCAGATGAATATTCGGTTGACAAAAAATATGCGCGACTTCAAACGACATCTTGGTTGCACATACTTAAAATGTCAGCTCGTAATGTCGTAGATGAAATTAATTTTTTTGGATTCTGTGAAATTCAACTCCACTGCGTTTATTGAAATGCTGCTCGTAATGTCGTAGATATATTTTTGGACTCTGAAATTCTACCCTGTCTCTTCTATCTTTGATCCTGGCATTTTGGACTCTGAAATTCTACCCTGTTTCTTCTATCTTTGATCCTGGCATTTTGGACTCTGAAATTCTACCCTGTTTCTTCTATCTTTGATCCCGGCATGCATCGACCCCAACAAGTTAAAGATCTTATCGACCAACCTCTTCCACTCGACCGGGATTTGTCAAACCCAATTTCTTGATAAATTCATTTTACGCAAGAAAAATGCCGATACACAATTCGTCCATCGATCGCCGATTTTCGAATATCCATTCGTCCGTAATCTGAGTTTTCAGATATCAAGTATTTTGTATCCAATTAAAGGTAAATTTCAAATCGATGGTTTTCAGATTTATCATGATTATTTGGTCGGGCAATCAGAGCATCTCGGGATGAAAACATCTGCATCTGTCGTTTCTGCGGTCAAATTACTCTCAAACCCATCTCTTGTGATCTAGCGGGGAGCCTCTTTTGAAAGAAAGTGCTGGTGTACGTTTCGTTTGGGTTTGACACCAGGAAGGAATCGTCGTTGGCAGTTGCTCAAGAGATTTTGAACCAAATATCGCATATTTTCTCAAAACCACTGAGGTCACAGGCGCTGACATTTCCATTCTACTCCTGTGACAGCCCTTGCTGTTCCTCTGTCCGTCTTCCAGATTGATGCAGTGGGAAGATTGGCCCCTACCAGTCGAAGGCTCCACGTTAGATCCTCAGTCGACGTATTTTCCATGTGATAGAGAAGGGCAACTCTCTTTGACAGCGTTGGTTTTCTCTGGGCACTGCTGTTTCCTTCTGCTGTACAGCCCTTGCTCTTCCTCCTCCATCTTGCAACATTTGAGATGTCAGATTTGGGGCACTGGGAACATTGGCCCCTGTCAGTTCTTCGGTCCAAACGTTCAATCCTCAGTCGGACCCATTTTCCATGTGATAGGAAGGGCAACTCTCTTCAACAGCGTTGGTTTTCTCTTGGCGCTGCCATTTCTTTCTGCTGCACAGCCCTTGCTCTTCTTTCATCCATCTTGCAACATCTGAGTTGTCAGATTCGATCGGCCCCTGCCAGTTTGAAGGTTCCATGTTCAATCCTCAGTCGGACCCATTTTCCATATGATAGAGAAGGCAACTCGTTGGTATGCTCTGGCTTCTGCAGTTTCCTTCTGCTGTACATGTATTTGCATCTGAGAATGGAGAGGGCACCTGTCAAAAAGTGTGGCTAGGGAACCAGTCTAACAACGGTAGCAGTTTGTACCCAATACAGTTAGTTTACAAACCAAGTAGAATTTATTACAACAAAAGACCAAATGGCCGTATAAAGTGCTCAATCAATCCCATAATACCCCTCCTGAGACGCTATTGGACTCTCCCGCCAAGCCGTCGGATCTTTACTCGGTTTCGCATCTCAGTCATCTAGCGCCAGCAACAGCTAGCGTTGCAGGCTGACAGGTTTCCAATGAATCCATACCCGCATTTTGATGAGAGAACAGTGCCATGTGAACGGGTCGGGATCATTCTCCAATGTAGTTGATAGTCTTCTATGGATAATTTTTCAAGTGTTATTTCATTTTGGATTAATTTTCAGTCTCGCTTGACAAATTCAGACAAGAGTCATCGATTCTCCAGAGGCCATTTCAAAAATTATCATGTGAGCTTGTTGACCGAGGCACGACCTCCCCTTGTTGTTAATTACCATCAAAATTAATTAGGATGTAACTTAATTAGCACGAACTCCTCCACATGGATATCGGATATGGCCGATCTGGGATTTTAGCTGATATTGGATTATCATGAGACACTGATGATAGGCTTTTTGGATTTCCCCAAATTATGGGTATGTTCTCTTCGTTTTTCTTACCAATGTATCCTTTGTCACTTTCAGCTTCAGTTGAGGAACAAAACATATGAAATGAACATAGCCATGTATTAGCCATTATGTACAGGATTGTCAGGCAGTGGGTCTTGATGTGGGAAGGTGCTTCTCCAGGTGTGAGTTCTCACACACCTGTTGGCTCTAACAGGCAGCTCGACCACCGAAAACTATGGGCAGTCATTTGTGTCATTTTCAGCATAAGCCAAACTATGGGCAGTCATTTGTGTCATTTTCAGCATAAGCCAAACTATGGGCAGTCATTTGCGTCATTTTCAGCATAAGCCGTAAAGAATCCAAAAATGGTGAATTTCCTTTTGAGAGCCAGCTTCCTTGAGAAAGTTCTTATTCGGAGCAGTGCCTTTTGGTTTGAACTTGCAAGAAGTGTGAGGTAGTTGGCCAGTCTCATCATTGCAGCATCACTGTTCCAGGTGGGCTACAAGCCGAAGAGAGTATGGCCCAATCTTGGAGGGTAAATGGTGTCTACTGTAGAAGCAAACAGGCCTCGCTATCTTTGAGCAAATGGCCCATATTTTAGAATGCTCCTCAACGTAAACAAGGCTATTGTTCGCAACAGGAGAACAATAGCCTAGGAACTCCTTTACATTGAGGAGCATTCTAAAATACGGGCCAATGTGTATCTTGCTGCAGAGGTGTAGTTGAATGTGCCCTGGTGACCCAAACGATGCCTAATTTAAGGATCATGCGCCGAGGATGACGGTGATGATGACGACAGCAGTGTTACCCAATCTAACTACTATATGTGCTCACCCAGTGTGTTCGTGAAAGAGTTGGCCAGTGGCTTTAGGTTATCATTGTGAAGTACCAGTCATTCATCTGGCTTGAGAACACCACCGCAATCCCATTAAAATCCTTGTGTGAGAGAGAGTTGTATCACTCCCTTGTCGAACATCATCCACAGTACAAACTGATCTAGGGAGTTGAGTTTGTCACTTGGAATGGTATGGTAGGCCAGTGGCTAAGGTTAACAGCCATCTGGACACTTTGATATGTAGTGGACACTACAGACTACATGTAAGAACCCACCGCAACCCCATTATAACATTCTTGTGTGCGAGAGAGTTCTATCACTCCCTTGTCGCACATCGTCCAAGCTATGGAACTGGAGTCATTTATGTTCATTCTCTACGCCATCTCCGTATCTCCCATATGACTTGTGGCTGCACAGTACGACTGTTAGATATGCACGGTAGTTGTACCGTCAACTTATCATGGAACTAGATGAAAAATACTAGTATCTATATGCAAAAGTCGTTCAACAGTAATATCTATATACATAGGCTGGTCATTCATTGTAGTTATAAGTCCCATGAGGGTGTTTTAAGTAAGAAGTGCATCGTACCAAAAGAATCCTCTGATTTGTGGTCCTATGTGACATTTCCATCACATTTTATTGCCGTAGTTATGAGAATATAAAGTCTGGGCGGAAAGGTCACTACCTATTGATGAGATTGTCTTCTGTCTCGTTGTGTGAGGTACTCCACGGCATTTTGTGGCCATTGTTATCAGAATATCAAGTCCGGACTTGGAGGTCCCTACCTATAGACTGTTCTCAAATTGACGTAAACGACAAAGATCTGCGCACTCCCGCTGAAATCTCAACCACAACCTCAGTCTGAAACTGAATAATGAGATAACGCAGATAACCCCATGACAGTGACGTCGAAGACGTTGCATCAGACTCGACCATTGCTGAATCATGGATGGCGCCACGTCAGCCGAATTCAGATTGAGGTTCTGGTTGAAATTTTGGCGGGAGTGCGCAGATCTGCGAATTTGAGAATCGTCTACTGGCGTGATTTTTCTGGTGTATCCTTGTGCAATGCACTCCGCATGCCCAAGTTGCATCCAGGGAACACCCTGGGTTCGGACTCATCGCCATACTCTGACCCACAAATGTTACTGTTGTGCCTGGTGGTTTGTGGGAAGTACCGGTAGCTATGCTGCGACTGACGAAAGCCGACAGAAGCTCGGCATGCCAAATTGAAAGGTTTTCACTGTCTGAGAGGATGCGTTTGGTAGTGTTAGGCCATTCTTTGTTTATTTGTTGTTTAGGGGATTTTTTCCCAGTGAACTCAAGACAGGAGACAGGAAAAAAAATAAAAATAAAAGTCCAATCTTTCTGATAGATTTTAATTTTCTGTTTTAGCAAGACTTTATCCAATGAAACCAAGATAGGCGGAAATAAAAAAACTCAAATATCATCAAAACATCAGCAACTTCACACACGCCCATCTCACACTCATGACACTACACAACAGCATGCATTGACGTCTACTCTCATGACTGTCATACATGTCGTAGGCGACTATTTACATGTATGCTGGTAGATGCCGGGTACCAGTTTATGGTTCGTCCCACGATCGATTGAGGGCGCTGATCACGATCTGACAACGACTGGCGCAAGATTTAAATCTCCCGCTTTTGAAAAAAACATTGAAAGACAGGACCAGCCAGAATAAAAAAGTCGTATTTTTTTAATTTTATTTTTTTCCAAATTGCCAAAATCTAACTATGGCGGGTCCGCTAAACAACAAATAAAAAAAGAATGGCCTTACTGTGGACAATGAATGGCTGCAACATCATGCAGGAGAACTAGTAGGCCACCATCTTTATTGGAAAGGTCTATTGAAGAGCAAGAAAATTCTAGAGGAGCACCTCAAGGCCGCACGCTGCACCACTAGAATCAAACCAAGACTTTCAGCCCCTTTCAACGAACCACAGAAACTACTCCCTTGTCTCAATATGCTCTCAAATAATTCATCTCTTATTAGAAACTATTTAATTTTAATCAAACCTAAAAATGTCGCTGTACGCAACGATATGTTTCCTTTTCCGTTGGATATTTAATGAGTCACTCTTGTGTTTCAATGGCAATAAAGTTGTCATTACCATGTATTGGAACAGACAATGTTGATTTTGCAACTCTGGAGTGTGTTTACATTCGGGATGGTCGTCTGTTCTATCGATTTGTGGTATACTTTTCAAGGTCGGGTGTCTAGTTCAAGGCAGTCCATTTCGGTTGTCGAGGAAATGTTTGGTATTGGGATCATTCTAGCTCGAGGGCGTCTTCGGGTATTTGTATTTGATTTTCCATCAGGGCTGAAGCCGTAACATTATTGGCCCTGGTAAGTTCGGAAGAGGCCATCTCAACGGGGTCCTTTACTTGTCATTGCAAAGGCACAAGGTACAAGGCACCACAGCTTACTGTCCAATGCGACGGACATGGTGGGTCAGGGATGATTAATCCCATATGGCCTACGCTGGATTCGAACCCATCATTTGTGTTACAAATTAAGGTGTATGTTGCAAGGAAACCAACAAAGGTTAATTCCCATTGAGAGCCAACTTACATTGAAAACGATTGGGAGTCGTTTGTGTTCCTGGTCGAGGTTAGGAAACCTGCAACGGTAAATTACCCATTGTGAACCAACTTGCGGTTGAAAACGCTCACGTGAAGGAGTACCGTATGTCACGGACCTCAAACTCCCAAATCCGCAGTGGTGTGAGACGCTTTTCAGCAGTGAGTGCCTTATAAAAGCACAACACTCTTGCCCTGCATTAAGAAAAAGGCTACATTACCCAAGAACACAGTATGAGTAATGGAAAAGAAAAAAAACACTTGCATCGGAATGCACTATTCTGGGCTATTGGTTGTCATAAGCAATCGCCAAGTTAATTTACAAAATGAAGAAAACACCCAAATAGATGTCCATCCTCTTGGAAGAAATGAGGCACGGCTAATGAAGAGATTAATTAGTCAATCAAAGTGACAAAGGATGACAGCTAAAGTCGCCAATCATGGCGGCGGTGCGATGAAAAATCAATCCCATTTTTCAAAATTCCGTTTTTGATGTACGCTGATCTGGTATCAAAGTGTCGGTTGATATTTCGACGGAGAAAGCAAGATTACAAAATATGGAATAAAGTTGCTCTCTTTTTACCAACTTAGGTGGTGTCTTGGAAGCTGCAGCAGCTGTCACTGTCACAGCGTTGGAGTGGTACATCGTGGAAAATTTGTCACCTGCCATCATAGGAATGTAGTTTCGACACCCACTGATGCCTATCCTAACCCTTTTCTATAGGTGCTCCTCCATGGGTGAGTTTTCCTGAGCAAGTTGTCATTCAATGGACAATTCAGTGTTGGTTTCCTTGCTGCTTACACTTACACCTTGACTGGTGATGCAACCGACTGTCCGTTGCTTTCTACAGCTGATTGCGCATAGAGAGCCAAACTCCACAAGAAAATTCTTACACCCTGACTGGCGATATAAGTGACTGTCCATTGCTTTCTATGCCTGAGTTGCCCTATAAACTCCACAAGAAAATTCTTACACCTTGACTGGCGATACAAGTGACTATCCGTTGGTTTCTATAGCTGATTGCCCATAGAGAGCTAAATTCCACAAGAGAATTCTTACACCTTGACTGGTGATATAAGTGACTGTCCATTGCTTTCTATAGCTGATTGCCCATAGAGAGAGCTAAATTGCTCAAGAAAATTCTAATAACACCTTGACTGGTGATATAAGTGACTGTCCATTGCTTTCTATAACTGAGTTGCCCATAGAGAGCTAAATTGCTCAAGAGAATTCTTACACCTTGACTGGTGATATAAGTGACTGTCCATTGTGTTCTATGTCTGAGTTGCCCATAGAGAGCTAAATTCCACAAGAAAATTGTCACATGGCTGAGCCCGTTTCGTGACAAATACCCTCCCCAACAGTACAGGCTTATGACGCTCGATCTTTAGTTTCCTCTAACAGCTATACTTAAGAATAACCCTATATTTGCAATAATAATGATGTCTTATTAAGACGCTCGAATCAATTTTTTCCATCAACAAGATGTTTCAAGGTTATTCTCCGAGGGGTACTGCCTGGAGTAGGATCTTTCTGAGTCAGTCTTTGACAAGCAATTTCAGAAATTGTTTCCTTTGTGTGTGTAATACGGAAGTGCTGGTCTCACGGTGATGAAATTCAGAAAGCAAGGTCACTGGGTGTGCTGGGAGAACAAAGCCGGTGAACTGACAAGGTGTTGAGGATAAGGTGATATTCGATGTGGTTTATTAACCCTTTAGCACTTGCACTTACGTAATTTTTTATCCATCTGTTCCTCGAGAGAGTGGTGTCTTGTCATGGTGTCTTGTACCTTGTGCCTTTGCAAGGCCAAGTAAAAGACCCCGTCCAAGTGAGGAACATGAGTCGCTTGAGATGGCCTCTTCCGTACTTACCGGGGCCAATAATGCTGTGGCTTTTGCCCTGACAGACAAAACAAATACAAATACTACATGTACTACAATTTTCTTTTTGGGGCCCGGAATCCTCCTCCTGCATAAGGTCCCGAACTGTCCAATGTCAGTATTGGAGCTAATAAAGTTGTATTTGGTTCAGTGACAAGATGACAGCGCTCAATTCTAGTTCAATATTTTTACATGAAAATCAAGCAAAACACAATTTTGCCAGTATCAGATGACAGATATGAAGTCAGATTCAATTGATAACATTCAAGAGGTTTGGCGTTTCCGTCTGTTGAAAGATCGACCGAGTATGAATCATCTTCACTGATCTCGATTGCATTAAGGGAAATTTGCTATGAAACTAATATATCGGGGAAACTATTAGACTTGACTTGGGAGAAGAAATTAAATTTAACCCGTGGTCGGTGCGGGCCGAGCATGGTTTGGTACAATTTTGCCAAATATAAGCAGGTCGAAGCAGCTTGTCCCGGTACCAAATTGCAGTGTAAACGGGCCTGTCCCACTTAAATTTCAAAGTGGGTGCCCATGCTTTAACTAGGCTGGTGTAAAAAGGGCAATATGTTACTTAACTCTCTCAGTCCTAATGCTAAGCGTTTTCACTACCAAAGGCTTCCGTGGGTTCGTTTGAATGTTGAGTTCCACTAAAGTGATACGATGATGTCATTGCCACTATGCATGTTGTAATGCAGCGTCAGTTGGAAACAGTGTCATGATGTCACCCATGATAAAAACCATGGAATTCTGCATCTTTGTCCACAGTTCCGCACTACCGGCATTCAGCACTGAGGTGATTAAGACTGCAGCCAACCCATCCCATCTCCTGTAAGCTTATATGCTGATGTTCCTTTCAAAGTCAGTGAACACTTTTCAAGGACTGTAGATGGTTGGGTGGTCAAATCACTCAAAATCTGTAAAAAAACAAAACCTGTCAAAATTTGACCGATGTGTCAACTTAGGAATATTTTTCAGCGACTGGATGATGGGCAACCTCCAGCCTGGTAATCTTTCAGACGGTGAAAGCAAGAAATCTTATGCATAAATAATATCCTTTTCCTGATGCCAATCAAACCGCGACGTTGAAGACTCATTTAAAATTTTATGAAGGCTGTTGAGTTGAAGATGTTGAGGGGATAAAACTAAATTGGAATTCATAGAGGGTATCTCGAAGTAGAGAGATTTTTTCTTCACGTTTCGTGTATCGTCAGACGGGAGTTGGTTTTGAATCCGAGATTGGAGGACGGATTCAAGAGCTTTTGTTCCAACAGCTGTGCCCGGAATTCAGCTGCTTCTGTCCTGATTAAGATTTCGATTACCGCAGTTGCTTGAATGATGGGCTTGAAGACATTGTGAAGTATTAATTTATAATTTAGGCCAGTACAGAGGAAACAGATGTGTCCCTCGTTGCTGAATTTGTGGTGGTGGTGCAAAAGACAGGTTTGGGTTCTGGTTTGAGAGGCTGAGGTTTGGTAAGCAGACAAGTTGCTGCTTTGTATTCTCAAATGGTAAGGAGCCAGATTGTCTCGTTGCGTCAGATTGTTGTTGTGGTACAACAAGCGGATTGCTGTCATACCAACCTAAAAATTTCAATCCATGCCTCAGGAATAACACATTTGTAAGAGGTTACAAAACTGTAGCCATAGCATTATTGGCCTGGTAAGTACGGAAGAGGCCATCTCAAGCAACTCATGTTCGTCACTTGGATGGAGTCTTTTACTTGCTTTGCAAAGGCACAAGGCACCATGGCTTACTGTCCTATCGGATGTGAAGAGCCAGGAGTGATGAATCCTGTATGGTCTGGGATTCGAACCTGGGACCTGCTGCTTGCTGAGCGGACATGATAACCACTAGGCTATCAAGGCTACATTTCATAATGATACATTTCATCTATTGCGTGTCAAAAATATTCCAAGATGATCCTGAATCAGGCCTGTTCATTTCTCTGCTTTCACCTGATATCACCCACCATTGATACCAAGTCCTCCTCTGTGGTGAACGATTGCAAGTATCCCTTCTGCGGTTGGTGATTGATGACCATTTTTCATGGGATCCGTACCAGGTAAACATAAATATCAAATGGATTAACAATTCATAAAGCTCTTCACCTGACTGCCAGTTATTAGAGCGGCCTTTTCTTGTCGTGGGAACATTAATCATAATAAAGAATATTCTGGAGACAGACTCAAGATGCATTTCATGTAATGTAAGAATGGGGAGCTAATGTTTGAAGGTGGCATCGTGAGGTATGGGTCAGTTATTAGCAGGAAATTGACAAGGTCTGGTGTGCAGGAAAGTGATTACCAATAAAAAATGGTGTTGCGTCTTAATAGTGCAGTTGCTGATCTTAAGGTCCATTTATAATGAGAGCGACCACAAATATGAACGCAGGAAAAAGTTCATAAACAGGATGGCAAGGAAAGAACTAATGCTCTGCTCCGTCCTTTCGTGATGGCGTTCAGTATAAATGGGCCGAAGCACTATTGCTAATATACTTCACCTTACCACCCATCAGCATTGTCCTATTTGTTTAAGAGACCTACACAACTTCCTCGGGAGCCCTCTGTCCACCTGAGATCAAGGTTCCACAAACACAGCTGTCCCCTCTGCTGCAAAATTTGAAAGATTCTTGATGACTTCTTGACTTGACTTGTTGACTTCTCAAAGTGGTTGAATTGGCAGATAGTTGATGGCTAGAGAAGACATCTAGCAGGTTGGTGGGGCGGGAATGGCACTGCCACCTATCGCTGTTGTGGTCTAGCTTGGTGACCTCTTGTACCTGAAGTCTGTGTACCTGCACTACTACTACTGCTGCTGCCACCACCACTACTACTGCTGCAGCCGCCTCGCCGCCACTACCACTACCACTACTACTACTAGGTACTCCGATGTCCCTGTCTTGTCCCTCTTGGAATGCCCTCCAACATTGAGTGGTTGTTGGCTGCTGAAGACATCAGCAGGGTGGAAGTCCGTGACTGATGTTGTCCTCATCGCTGCTTTGTCTTCTAGGTACTCTGTAGTGTAGAGTTAAAGCTAATAACCCTTGAACATGCTCCCCAATATTGAGTGGCAGAAGGTTAATGTCTGATTAAGACTTCCAGCAGGTGGAGAGGCATCGCTGATGTCGTCCCTTTTCACCACTTTCCCATCATGGTGAATTCTTGTACCTACAACTACGTTCTCTGTCGTCTAGAGTGAGGCTAATATTCCTGTTGGGCATGCTCCCCAATGCTGAGTGGCAGAAGGTTAATAGTTGATGAAGGCATCTGGCAGGATGGAGAGGCGTCACTGATGTTGTCCCCCGACACCGTTTCGCTGTCGGTAATGATGACCTCCAGTTCCTGCGGCAGCCAAAGAAGTCCAAACCGTCGCCAACAAAACTGTGTGCTGCCACGATTGATTAGTTACCGTGGCAACGTAAAAAACAAATCAATGGATTGGTCGATTGTCGCAGTGAATGTTGGGAAAAATGTGGTATTCTTTCCAATCAGCTCAGTCGACAGTGAACGGTTGATTTCATTTAGTTGATGATGGTGTGATGGTGGTTGGTCAGTGTGGTGCCAGAGGATAAGTGCCAGTTGTCACCTCTGTGGTTGGCGGTTCAATTTCATGCTGGCCAATGTCCAACAGTATACATGTAACTTGAGATTTCCACCAAATAAAATGCGCAGTCGGTAGACTGTCCTTGGTGTACCCTGATGCTGTGGAACCTCCCTCAGCAGACCAAGATTTCCACCAAATAAAATGTGCGGTCAGTCCCCTAGCAGGCGACCTTCAAACTGGCCTCTTCTTCAGATTTGTATGTCGTGGGTCATGTAGTAATTTTAGGAAGTTCTTCCTTCACCTTGACAATAACCCTTAACCCTCATTCGACATGTACGTCTGGTCCCCTGAGTCCTGTCATCCGATTATCTTCTTCATTCCCTTCCTTGCCCTCGTCCGTCTTAACATCACTCGAATATCCACCTATTAACATGTTAACATATTCCCTGTTGTGCCCGGTAGACATAAGACCCTGAGTCGTGAATTTACATTCAGCCAGGGTCACCATTTGAATAATTCACCACATTCCCCTGCTCGAGGTCCGCGCCGTCAGTGGGGGCTATGACGGGTCATTTGATCTGTCATATAGCGTTAGAACCGTCAACAGGTGGTCTAGGTGTGGTATTGACAGCTCATCTATTAGCTGATATTTGAGAAACGCAGTGGTGTTCATGCAAGACTTGTCAGGTGATAGCTTGGGTCGCTTCGGGGGTGGACAGACACGGGGTGAAAGTATGCGATATTCGCAACGTGATGAAAGAATTAATCACCTAACAGTCTACCATACTTATAATACAGTCACCTCTCCATGAGAGAGATTTCTTGCATATGTTGGCTTCTCGACCATTGAGAGCTATGGGCAGTCGTTTGTGCCATTGAGTTGTACAAGTAATTGTAAGGAAACCAACAATGATAAATTGCCCATTGAGAGCCAACTTACACATGGTGCAATACCTTCCAAGAAAAAACAGACATAACATGTAAGTAAAGTCGTCTGTGAATTTCGCAAATTTTCAACCCCAACTGGGGTCTTCCTCAGGCACTTTCTAGCAGAGATCCCAGAAGTGAATGAGCTGGATCCTTATTCAAGAAAAAACAAAAATAGAGAGCAAGGAGGACAGGAATTTGTCTCCATTGGTCCATTGACATCTTGGCATGATCATATACAATGATTGATGACATGGTTTCATCCCATGACCTGGTCCTGGCCTGAGTGACGTTCCCATAATTCACGTACCATAAAGCCCCGTTTCGATACAGCTGATTCCGCTGTGGTTTGCGGCAAGCGTTGTGGTTTTCACAGAGTTTTGGAGAATTCTTTGATGGTTTAACAATACGTCATGGCCGAAAATTATCCCAATGTCTGTGAAAATGGCTCCACTTGCCACGGCAAATCCGCTGTAGTGGACGGGGATTGTGTAGTCAGTGGTGCGTCATTGTGAGATGTTCGCAGTTTCGTTGCTCATGGCAGGTATCACGTTGAACCTTTGGCCATTACAAGGATGTACTCAGAATGATCTCAGTTCTGTTCTTGAAAGAATAAAAAGACATCAAGTAAAAACTGCAAGTGCGAGTGGAGCAAAACAGATGACAGATGAAGCCAGTTCCGGTCTGGTTGTGGGCGAGACATCGATAGCCAGCACATTTATCTGAATAATGGTTCCTTTGTTCAACATTATTGTCTGCTTGTGGTGTTGTTGCTGGGGGTCCAACGTCTGCCAATATCACTGAAAGCCGATCAGGGACACCAATTTCGCAGGAGTCATGGTGGTGTAATGCTGTGGCCTGAAGCAGGCAGGTTTTAAAGATTAGCCATTCTACATGTAGTAGAGGACTCGCCTCATAACATTCACTAAATTCGCCCCGGAGTGAATAATGCACAAGTCTCTTTGCTATTCAGCAGGATGGCCTAGCTGCTTACCAATTCTAGTCGAAGTGTCTAATCATAATAAAAGGCTACTGGCTGCAAGAAACTTCATGTGTCTCGCTTTTTTTTGGCTCTTTGGCGTGAATTAGCCTACTTGACAGATAGCTGTGAGAGTAGCTGCATGGAACATCAGAGCCTGTCGCCTCAGTCCAAGTAACAGTTGAATACTGGTTTGCCACGCCGATGGCCTCTGGTATCAGCTCATCAATGGACAGATTTTTGTCGCCTACTCACGTGCCACTGAAAGATTTCGTTGTACTTCTGTAAGTGGAAGCATAGCCTCCATCAACGGCAAGAATATCCCTCCCTTGTTTGAGAGTCGCCTCTGGTCACTGACGCATTACCCAGTTAGGAATGCAATCCAGGTGATCATACGCCAACACCATTTGAGAACGGTCAATATACATGGGTGTGCTTAAAGGTACAGTCCCCCCTCGCAATTACGAACTCTTCGGGGTCCAAGTATTAAGGTCATACTAACGTGGAGTTCGTAATAGCGAGGATTTACATACATGTCATGAACTTTTGGGAGCCAGACGTTGGGTTCGTAATATCGGGAGTTCGTAAAATCAAGGTTCGTAAGAGCGAGTGTGCACTGTATTCTGTCATGATTGTTGTTCATTACGTTTTCAACGAGGATTCTTGGAGGTCAAATCATTTGGCCCAACTTGTAAGGTGTAAAGATAATCACCTGAACATCGCTCTCTCAATTATGTGCCGGAGTACCTCAGAGATACTAGGACTGTGTCTTTCATGGACTCTCTCAGACCCTATGATACTGATGTTGAATTACTGCAAAGAATGTATGCCTTTAATGGACACAAACACAATGACAAGAACGCCGCAGGCAAGGTTCGCCCATCAGGGAGAAAGGGCAACTCCTGGTTAATGGGCAGGTGGTAGAGTCAGGAGGTCAGGGTCAAAGAGGTAAGGACATAATTACCGCACAAACTAATCACCTCAGAACAAAAGAGTTATCAAGGATGAGGAGAGGTTGTCAAGTATGTCATCCCATTTTGATGTAAGGATTGAGGGAGGAGCTGGAAAAACCAAATATGTCCTTGCCACAAGTTCCAATATGTCCTAAAATCACAAAACATATTACCATGTCTTCCTAACACATTTCTTAGCACTTGCTCCCACCTCAACACACATAAATATATATGTGGGCGGTGGTGTAGGGAGTGGTACTAGCCAGCAGCACACCAGGCGATATCGCAAGAGATCTGATCACAAGCGAGCAGAATCGGTTTTGACGCTGAGTGTGCACTGGACAGTGATGCGTGGAATCCTCTTGCCTGCGATATTCACCCTTTGTCAAAAATACCAAAGCCGGTATCCCCTAGTCTGCGGCNCAGGGTGAGCGGGTTTAATCTGAATGTGAATGACTGGTCGCACAAAGGCCAGTTCCGTGGATTGCCACTAGGGATGAGCTCAGCTATAGGTAGCCCCCCGCCTTAAAGGTATTCTGTCGCGGTTGATGTTCATTACGTTTTCAATGAGGATTCTTGGAGGTCAAATCATTTCACCCATCTTGTAACGTGTAAAGATAATCATCTGAACATCGCTCTCTCAATAGGAGCAGTCAGCCGCGCTTATTGCTAACAGATGGCAGCACAGTCTTAGCGGACCAAATGTACAGGAAATCTATTATGATCGCTGCTCGATCGATAATGACTGGGTCCGCTAGATGCATTGAATTGGGCCCTAGTGACACCTAGTGGTCAACTCGCTGACAGCTCCTATTATGTGCCGGAGTACCTCAGAGATACTAGGACTGTGTCTTTCATGGACTCTCTCAGACCCTATGATTCTGATGTTGAATTACCGCAAAGAAAGTATGCCTTTAATGGACACAAACACGATGACAAGAATGCCGCAGGTGAGGTTCATCCATCAGGGAGAAAGGGCAACTCCTGGTTAATGGGCAGGTGGTAGAGTCAGGAGGTCAGGGTCAAAGAGGTAAGGACATAATTACTTCACAAACTAATCACCTCAGAACAAAAGAGCTATCAAGGATGAGGCGAGGTTGTCAAATACGTCATCCCATTTTGACCCGAGGACTGAGGGAGGAGCTGGAAAAACCAAACATGTCCTTGCCACAGGTTCCAATATGTCCTAAAATCACAAAAAAATATTACCATGTCTTCCTAACACATGTTCTTAGCACTTGCTCCTACCTCATCGCAGATACATATATGTGGGCAGTGGTGTAGGGAGTGACTCTAAAGCCAGCAGCACACTAGGGCGCTATACGAGCAAGCGATCTGATTGCAACCGGACAAAATCGGCCATTGACCCCAAGTGTGCGCTGGACAGCGATGGGTGGAATCCTCTCGTCTGCGATATTCACCCTTTGTCAAAAATGCCAAAGCCGGTATCCCCTAGCCTGCGGTGACTGGCGAGTAGATTGCTTGCGATATTGTCTGGTGTGCTGCTGGGTTAAGAAGCACTGATTACTTCAGGATGTAAATACAGGATTATTGCTCAATCCGACATCCAATATGGCTGCCAGATGGTGTGACTTGGAGATTATCATAGTCCTATAACTCTAGGATTATTATCAGTCGAGTGACAATATTTTGAGAAAATCGGTACTAATAATTTCACAGAAGCCAGCCATCCTAGCTAAGCCTCTTACAATTCCACTTCATCCCAAATCGAAAAACTGCTTCATACTGACTTAAGCCATTCATTGTCAGGACCGTAACCATGCCCCGGGAGAATTTATTGGATGCCGTATACAGACAAGAAACTGATCTCGAATGCCTCCAACAGAAACTTGAGGCATTTATCTTCAGGAGACACTTTAGATCGAAACGATGCATTTTTCAGAGCACTTTGAACATTAGATCGGAAGTTAAATATACGAGGAACGGAGACACGGTTATTGGACCGCCTGTTCTCTCTCATCAGCAATAAATCAGTCTGCATCGAGGTCCCGCGAACACCCAAGAGATTGATTTTTCTACTCTTTCTAAGTGTTCTTTTCTTTATTGAAGATTATTCAGTGATAAACTGGTCGGGGCGATTAGTGCTGACATCAATCAGGCAAACTATAATCTGACAAGGGAATCGGTCTAGCTGGGGATTTGAACCTGCGAGCTCTGGTTCGAAACTCTAAGCCAGCAGCACACCAGACGATATCACAAGCGATCTACTCCTCACCGATCTTCTTGCCATGCAGCCACCGCAGAAAAGGTGATATCGGTTTTGGTATTGTTTGACTGTGGGCAAACATTGCTGGCGAGAGGAACCCCCGCATCGCTGTCAAGCACACATTTGGCATCAACAGCCGAGTTTGCTCATTTGCGATATCGCCTGGTGTGCTGCCGGGTTAAGAGCACCAATGACAGAGTAGAGGCTCGGGCATCAGATGAACACTCAAGTGGTCCGCGGACTTAATTTCACTCCCAACTTCTATTGTGAGGCTCTCCATTGCCTCCTGGCCATTGTAGATATCATTGTCCCTAGTCCCCCACGTTACAGTTCAAAGAAGACAGCATCCCAGTGGAGTGGAGCCCAGGGTGCTGCTATGTTGGACAACAGTCTGGTTGTGTTGTTACCAAGGAGTGAAGTACGTCCCTTGAAGACAGGGCTCAAGTAGAGTATAGCCACCAAGCCATGGGAAGGGAAGTGCACTGAGTGTGTACGTGGAATAAGCGGCAATGTATGGAGATGTGTCACTTCCCACCTGTTAGCCTGCTATACTCTCTTGGAACGAAGAGAGGCTGGCCAGTTGCTTGGAGCAATGGTGTGAAGTGGCTCAACTACAAATGAGCCCGGATACTGTGAAATAAAAAGAAGTTGGCATAAGGAAGGTCACAGCAATAATCTCAGGCAATATACTTAGCTATCAGGGGTTCTAATCCAAGCGGTCACTCCTCTACGTCACCACCCACATGGTGACATACGTAGCAGGAACTGAGAACCTGTAATAAGCTAAGGATGCGGAGGCAATGAATGAGGTAATGACATTAGTACGAAGTGAGGTTTACATGTAAAAACATGAGATTAAAGGATAGAATATGTATCTACCAGTTCCGCCATTGTATGTATGATATTTATGGAAAAGTGAGGTCGTCCCTGACATCTTTTATGTCACCTGGTGAATGAGGTTTTTCCATTACCCTATTTTTACGCAGGATTTGTATCAGGAAGTTTTTCGCTTGCTTTTACACTGTTGCATTTCCAGGGAGGAAATAATACAGGATTTCCTTCAATTGTTCGTGAAAGCTGTTCTCATTTTGTCGCATCTTTCCTTTTGATATTGTGATTCATCAGCAGATGTCCTTGTGAGTCTCCTTGAATCACTGAATCAATGACATTTGGAGATTACTGCGGATCATTTTTAGCCCGGCTGACCAAAGGTCACTAGAGCTTGTCAAATGGGATTGTGTAGTGGTTTTCCATCAGGGCGGAAGTCAAAGAATTAGTTGCCCTGGTAGTATGGAAGAGGCCATCTCAAGCTAGTATTCATGTTCCTCGCATGGATAGAGTCTTGCAAAGGTACCAAGAAAGACGACATCCATCAGTCCCGTCCCGTCCGTCCATCCATAATCCTACAGCTGTCCATCCATCCATCTGTCCATCCATCCATCCATCCTGTCCATCCATCCATCCATCCATCCATCCTGTCCATCCATCCATCCTGTCCATCCATCCTGTCCATCCATCCTGTCCATCCATCCTGTCCATCCATCCATCCATCCTGTCCATCCATCCATCCTCTCTATCCATCCATCCAAACAGAGCTCACTTTCTGTAACTGCAGCGAAATAATGCCTATCTGGCAATTTTTTTGGCCTAAGCAGCTTATCTCAGTATCCAAGTAGCAGTAGTGTCTGATTAATTGTAAGCCAGAGTGATTTGGTTTTCTTTTGCGATTGTAACCAATACAAGGCATTTTTATTGGCTGAGGAGAATTTACCAACAACCAAGAATCATGCAGATTTCACTCCTCTGGGGAAAAAACCCGCCATAATTGCCAATGAAAATCTTCCCGTTGTTTATGTCAATGGCGAATTAATACAATTGCGCCAACTCGGAGCTAATCGCCAGTGTTGGGACTAATTTTATGACCACTTCACTGTCTTGTTCCCACAAAGCAATCAGAAAATTTGATTGGTTTGAGACCTACTGTCCCTATGCTGGGGAGCTGGGGTTATTCCACGCATGTGTTATGGTATACAATATTATCCCAATGAGGAAGGCCATATCCAATAAGATATTACTCACGGTGGTTCCTCCTCGGTTATTCATCCCTAAAGAACCTGGTTGGTTTTTTTAAATAATCAGTTTTGTCTGTCTGTTATGGATTGGGAGAGGTTCAATAGGAGGCTGCCACCTGCAGAATAGTTATGGCAGCTCATGGTGTGAAAAAAGGTGTTGTCTGCCGGAGTCCCAAGTGCAGGTGCAGCTCAGCAATATGCAAATCAAAATCGCTTTCAGTGGTGGTAGTCAACTTGGGTAAACTTCTTTCTGGAAGGTCTTTTACAGTCTCCCAGTGTTCAGCAGCCGATTTCTGTCTCCAGCCCCTGTTGTGATGACTAGTGCTACACGTACAAATCTGTGGTCAGCATTTCTTACTTTAAAGCCCCACTGTATTGAATCTAAAAAACGCAAATCATCGCCGCGATTCTTGACGTCAGTGCACCGACGGCACGACGTCAGCGTAGTGTAAAATGTACTGCGCTCCATCTGAATACATTAGAGCTCTCCCTTTCGTTTTTTCTAATGTGTGCTGAAAACTAGGCCTTGATTCTCTGAAGTACGTATCAGACAAGCATTTTGGGGACCTTCACAAGGCTATGAGACCTCTTTGTGCTGTCTCCTAACATTTTGAAAATATCGCAAAATTCAATACTGTGGGGTTTTAAAGACACAGCCATGCGTGTCACGAGATGTACGGAGCTCGTTCGATTGTACAGACAGCCAGCATAGGAAGACGTTATTGGCGAGGACTAACTCTATCTTGTGGTCAGCATTTCTTACTACGACAGAGCCATGCGATGCCACACACACACCGCAAACTTTTTCCGAAGGTCTCGTCAACAAGAGCTGTTGAACCACTGCATCAAGCTATGAGTCAGCCATGACACGGGTGATTCCCCAGTGGTTGCTCTCTGTGTGTACCCTATAAATGGATATCTGTCAGCCTAACTGGATAAATCCTTGCCTCTTGTCTTGATCTTCTCACAGGACTGTCTCTCCATCTTTGGTCTCCACAATCCTCTTCATGTCCCTCCGGTGACGGCTCAAGAGGCTTCTTCTACTCCGTAGCAGTGTTTGTGCAAGATAGTTCCAACCTGGCACTCAGGATCTAATCCTGCTCACTTGATTTCTGCATCATTGTCCACATCCAACTGTCCCTTGGTACCGGAGGTCGTGCCTGGCTGCTCAAGCTCCTCTTTTTTCTCTCCAGCCCATTTCATAATTGCCATGGTCTGCCCAGTTTCCTGGACCCTTTCAGTTCACCACATCAATTCTCTTGTGCAACAGCATCAAGCACTTTGGGTGAATCAGATCATCGAATGCCATTCTATCTCTGTGTAGCACCACGTTTTTCATACACATGAAATAATCAACAAATTCTTAACATTATCTTTTGTATTCATGTATTCATGAATTCGGACTTTGTCATTGATGTGCAGCAGTTATCGCTGGTCAGTCCCCTAAGCCAAACATGCTTGGTCTCGATCTCTACATGTAAAGTGGAAATTATGCTGGGAGCTGAAAGTGTTTCTCGATTTCAAATGTTGAGTATGTTTGCTTTCAATCCGGTAGCGGAGGCGTATGGTCAGGCACTGAAGCAAGTCACGGAGTGTAGAAGTGTGATTGGAGCTGTTCTTCCCTTGGTACTCCTTGTTCAAGTCTCCAACACAGAAGAGAGGCCATCTCTTTTCATAAAGCCTACCGCACGCTGGAGCTATCTGCTGAGCAAAAAGTCAGTCGAGACCGTTTGCTCAGCAGGTAGCTCACGTGTGCACATATTTTCGGGGGTAACTCACTGAGCTATCAGCTGAGCAAACGGTCTCGACTGACTTTTTGCTCAGCAGATAGCTCCAGTGTGCGGCAGGCTTTATTCTGTGTATTGGCCAGTTAGGCCAAAGACGACACCTGAAAAGTTGGTGGAAGAAATGATGACTTCAATGTCTATTTGGGGTTCCTAAAGCCAGCAGCACACTAGGCGATACCGCAAGCGAGCAAAATCAGCTGTGCATGCCAGGTTTGCACTGGACAGCGATGCGTGGAATCGATCCTCTTGCCAGCGATGTTCACCCAAAGTAAAAAACGACCAAAGCCCATATCGCCTTGTCTGCAGCGGCTGGTGAAAAGATCGGTGGCGAGTAGGCCGCTTGCGATATCGCCTTGTCTACTGCTGGCTTAAGATTAAATGGCACCTTAAATCCCGACGGAAGACACCAGCGTCTGATGACGTTGTCATCTGCAGCAGTGTCATCTCCTCTCATTATCACTCTCATGGCTATCTAAACTTACCAATTAAGGGGTACGTCGCTAACCAAGACCGTATCTTTGTTCCTGTAGCTTGCAGTGCTGTTCTTGAACCAAACCTCAGTTGTATGATCTCATAAATGAGAGTATCCTTTGACAGGAGAGGCCAAGGCTGGCAGACTAAAGCACAGTGCCTCAAGCCAGCAAGACCTCAATGCTATCAGCCACATGAGAGGAATGTTGAGGGAAGCGCCATGTCGCAGTCGTAAGCAATTAAGACCGATCAGCAAAATATTGGATTCTTCATTCAAATCAGATAGTTCGTGGTCTCAAGTGGTGGACAGACGAGGGTATAAAAACTTTGCCATGACCATTCGGTATAAAAAGATTTGAGTAACAAGACGCCAGTGACTTTATTGTTCGGCTCAGATTATATTTTTTGTTGAGTTGAGTGTTAAGGGATTTGCGAGGCAACTGGTTGAGCGATGAAAAACGTGGATGGTGTTCCAGAGGGCAGATGTTCGACCTTCAGGATCCGTTTGTTGGTTGTTGGCTACAGGTTTGTTGTTGGCAGTGGAATGGGCATCCTCGCACCCACGGTCTTCACAACTGCCCCCCTCGTCGCCCTTCTTTCCGTAGGGAGGGCTATGACCATAAATGACCTGATGTTCCAGAGGGCAGATGTTCGACCTTCAGGATCCGTTTGTTGGTTGTTGGCTAGAGTTTTGTTGTTGGCAGTGGAATGGGCATCCTCGCACCCGTCTTCACAACCGCTCCCCTCGTCGCCCTTCTTTCCGAAGGGAGGGCTGTGACCATAAATGACCTGATGTTCCAGAGGGCAGATGTTCGACCTTCAGGATCTGTTTGTTGGTTGTTGGCTACAGTTTTGTTGTTGGCAGTGGAATGGGCATCCTCGCACCCAGGGTCTTCACAACTGCTCCCCTCGTCGCACTTGCTTCTGAAGGGAGGGGTACGACCGTAAATGACCCAAGATTCTCAGGATATGGAACAGATCTTTCTCAAATGTTGACCAAAAAGTTAATTTGTGTGGCATTTAAAAGCATGAAAATGTCAAGACAATAGACTACCGGTATTCTCAAATTGACGTAAACGACAAAGATCTGTACACTTTCGCCGAAATCTCAACCATAACCTCAATCTGAAGCTGAATGACGTAACGCAGACAACCCCATGACAGTGACTTCGAAGACGTTGCGCCAGGGTCAACCATTGCTAAATCATGGATTGCGTCACGTCACCTGGTTTCAGATCGAGGTTCTGGTTGAGATTTCGGCAGAAGTGCACAGATCTGTGAATTCGAGAATCATCTATGGGAAATCGTCGATGAGCCGCCGAAGAAATCTATTGAAAACTATTCAAGTTATAGTCTCAACCCCTGTCAGGACCGTCAATCGTCAATCGTCAATGAAAGTCTCTCATTGATAGCTGAGTGATTGGAGTGCCTTCTTAACTTCTCCAATGAGGGATTCGAGCGAAGCTATTGTGTCATTGTGAGCCTGTAGCGGGTACATCGAGAGGGATGACCAGTGCGACGAAAAGTGATCTTCTTCCAAGGATATTGTTCATTGTGTAGAGCCCAACTCTGATCATTAGTCTGCCAGTAACACAAAGAGGTCGTCGAATGGAGACATGCAAACATCTCAATTATGTGTCCATGTCGTCAAAGTCAGGGAATTGATACTAATATGGCTGTGCGTGTCGAGGGATTATGAATGCTCATATTGGCGTAGAGATGAGAGCTTGGACCAGGCTAATGGGTTTTATCTTTGAAACTTTGTAATGTTGGACACCTTGCCTGAGGGAAGCTGCACGTACTTTCATGACAAGGAGGTGTAACATTCCTAACGGAAAGACTGAACTGAAAATATTGAAGATGTCTTGTTCTCCCACGGATGAAATAAAATTGAAACGTGGAGACTTCACTCGATGGCAGTCATGCAACACCTTCATGAAAGTCAAGGAAGGTAATTAAAGGATTCACGTCAGTTCAGAGACCATCGTGTGTGAATTTCAGGTGTCAAGTAGTCATGTAATCGATGTCTTTGGACATGCCATGGATTTACGGAAGTTGAAAGCAAAAATGCTCAGGAGTGAGTCCGGTATTCCCACGTTTCTTAACTGGATCTGGTTGTATGGGCGACAATTTCTGGAAAAGTGTTTATCAAGAAACTGGCCCATTCACGGAGTCTGGTAGGAACCTTACTACCCAACACATCAAAAATGCATTACCAGTACTCTTTCTACTGAAGAAGTGCAAATGTGGAAACACAACTTGACATTTCCACAGCAACCCAGAAAGACTCAGCTCATGAGACCGATCTGTCAAGTCAGAAACGCAGCCTTTATTAGTGAATTCTTCTTGTTGATGAGATGACCTTCCATTTTCCACACTTAGTTCGTTAGCAGTTGGACAAAGTGTTGTTGCAGTGACCAGTATGCAATGTTTCCGATAATTGCCGAGGTCAGATACTTGGCCAATTAGTGGATTCTTCCATCTTGTCAATTAGATCTTCCGTCTTGTCGATTAGGCGATGTCTTGTCGATTAGGCGATGTCTTCCATATTCCACCCTCTTGTTCATTAGCAGTTTGTCGAAGTGCCACTGCAGTGACCAGTATGCAGTGTCTCCGTCCGATATTTGCCGATGTTTCTGAGTGTTCAGTTCAACGATCAGAACCAAATGTGATAATGATTCGTCAGCTGTGGTCCAATGGAGTGGAAGCATCCCGAATACAGAACAGATCTGTCGGAGATTTGCTAAGTGTGAACGGAGTGCACGCATTCGTTGGCGGAATATTGATGAATTCAGTTCGACCACCTTGAAACATATCCGATAATGGCTAACAGAAAATGTGTAGCGAAGCTGAAACGCTGGTCGGGATCTTACTTGTTTGTGTGAGAGAATCGCACATTCGTGCTGAAAATTAGATTAGAAAGGTTTACGAATTCTGAACGTCCTAAACCTGAGGCGTCTCTGCCCTGGAGTGCATATACATATCAAATCACAAATTTGGGCAACTCCAATAATAAAGTCAGGAGTTCATAATTCAGAGATTTTTGATTGGTAATTTTGTAGAAGTATTTAATTTCATTTTTCGTCAGGGTCGAAGCCATTGCATTATTGGCCCTGATAAGTATGGAAGAGGCCATCTCATACTGCTCATGTTCCTCACTTGGATGGGGTCTTTTACTTGCCTTTGCAAAGGAACACGGTACAAGGCACCATGGCGAACGTCTCATGCGACGGATGTGAAGAGTCAGGATTGATTAAATCCCATATAGCTCGGGCTGGATTCGAACCCGGGAGCTGCTGCTTGCTAAGCGGCTATCAGGGCTCTTCGACTTCGGCGGGGAGGGGGGGTCCAGTAAGTCGGGACTTCATAAATCAGAGAATTGTGATTGGCAATTTTGTGGAGGTGATCGGGATATCAGCATCCGTGTGAATTTTTCAGTTCACACCTCAAGCACTTAGGTTAATGTGCAGACCGAAACATCCTTGAGGCTTTAATCTGCGAACAGCAGGTATATATCGGATCACCTGATTTTGCCCTCAGCACACCCAGCGGTCTTCACTGTCAGCGATCACGACGTAATGGGAAAATAAAATATTAATGGGCTTGACAGTTTCATCTCGTTTGTTCGCAATGTATTTATTCGTACCTGTGAGGAATTCGATTGCTGAGAGTCAGTTTGTCGTATTGTGGGCGTTGATGACGGCGATGATAGAAGTTGCCTTCTCTCATCACATGATCAGGTAAACCTGCCGTTGAATTGAATAAATTCTATGACTGACTTGTCCAGTCTACCCCGTCAAATCAAATAGTCGTCCGATCGCGCATTGCTGTATATTCCTCGCGAGTCATTCCCTGGGCAACATGAGACGCATTCCTCAGCATGACCCTAATGGCTTATACCACCGTGATGTGATTTCAATGTGGGTTTTGCCAGTGCGGAGAGCTTAACGAAAAAAAATCCGCCATGTGCAGATAAACATCAATTGACTGGAGTGTTTGGGGAAATACAAAGTACGCCCTGGACAATTTGCGAGTGGTTTTTGTTGCATGTTGACTTGGTGGTGTGGCGGGTTACGTGCGACGACTTGCAATATTGATCAATTTTTGTCTCAATGTTTTATTCTCGCAGTTGGTATTACTTTTGGCAATCAAGATTAGAAAAGTCTGCGGGCAAAAAACAGAAAATCTATAGTTATTTGTGGTTTAGGTATTTGAAGGGTTAGTCATGCTATAATGGTGCATTGAGTTTCTCAAGTGATGAAAAGGAGGCGGCCATTTTTGTCAGTGACAATTTCAACATAGTATCAGTCTAGTCGAAAATTTACCACTGGCTTTGCATGGCTTGGACACCACTTTTATCACATTAGTTCCCAATTCCGCCACCAGGGGATGGATACTGAGGCATACCTCATGCATATAGTGGCACTTTAATATGACTTGAATATTGCCTCACGAATATTTCCCAAGATTGATATGAACAATTTTCTACGAACCATAATTTACACTTGCCAGTTTTCTGCCTTCCGCGTTTGTTTGTATTTGTCAAGAACAAGGGTGTTGGATGTCTAATATCTGCTGCTCATGTATGCGGCTTCTGTTTTCATCTGACATTAGGTGAAAAAAGTATCGATGGTTGAGCAATGGGTCTGACACGTGCAGAGGTGAATGGTGGACTGCAAATGAAACAGTAATGACGTTTTTTGTTCTCCTAAAACTAGGATTCATATTGCTCCCTTCAAAAAGTTAAAGTCCAAGTTGGGCACACATTTTTACAACTTTAGAAAGTGGGGGATATATTGCTGATCAAGATGCTTTTTGTTTCATTGAAAAATTCCAACTGGTTAAAAAGTTATAACATATTTAATGGATTTGGACAGAGGAGAATGTTGGACCTTATTTGATGACGTCATTGCAGAAATTTGCATAATGAGCATGCATTTTAGTGCTGTAATGGACTTGCGCAACTATTCATCAGTGCTCGAAAAGTCGCCGAAGGCGACCCTCGCCAGTTGGCGACAAGGTTGAAAAGGTCACTCGCCACTCCGGCGCGCCGCCGGCGCGCGCCGGCGGGGGGTCTGGGGGGCCTCCCCCAGAAAAATTTGGATTTTTAAAGCTCTCAGATGCGATTTCCCAGTATCTGAGAAGATAGTCATGCTATAATGGTGCATTGAATTTCTCAAGTGATGAAAAGGAGGCGGCCATTTTTGTCAGCTACGGTTTCGACATTATATCCGTCTAGCCGAGATTTTACCACTGGCTTTGCATGGGTTGGACAGGACATCACTTTTATCACATTAGTTCCCAATTCCGCCACCAGGGGATGGATACTGAGGCATACCTCATGCATATAGTGGCACTTTAATATGACTGTAATATTGCCTCACGAATATTTCCCAAGATTGATATGAACAATTTTCTATGAACCGTAATTTACACTTGCCAGTTTTCTGCGTTCCCGTTTGTTTGTATTTGTCAAGAACAAGGGTGTTGGATGTCTAATATCTGCTGCTCATGTATGCGGCTTCTGTTTTCATCTGACATTAGGTGAAAAAAAGTGTCGATGGTTGAGCAACGGGCCTGACACGTGCAGAGGTGAATGGTGGACTGCAAATGAAACAGTAATGACGTTTTTTGTTCTCCTAAAACTAGGTTTCATGCTCCCTTCAAAAAGTTAAAGTCCAAGTTGGGCGTTCATTTTTACAACTTTAGGAAGTAGGGGATATGATGCTGATAAAGATGCTTTTTGTTTCATTGAAAAATTCCAACTGGTTAAAAAGTTATAACATATTTAATGGATTTGGACAGAGGAGAATGTTGGACCTAATTTGATGATGTCATTGCAGAAATTTGCATAATGAGCATGCATTTTAGTGCTGTAATGGACTTGCGCAACTATTCATGTGAAAGAATGAAGTCAGAAATTTGTCTGTTGTGTTAGTAACTATGTAAATGAAAATGAACTTTATCTCCACATGGATGGCTCAGATTTAATTTCATTTATTCCTGCAATGACATCATGCATGAATTAGCATTTTTGACCCTGGCTAGTTGCTTACTGTACGGAAAATTGCACTGGCATTTTCACACACGTTCTGCAATATCTTCCAAACTACTCATCCGAATTTGATGAAACAAAAAGCAAAATATGCGTATTTGTGTGTTCTATACACTTCAGTAATAATCTGTGTAGTCAATTTTGAGATACAACTTGGTCTTTAACATCCTCAAGGGTGCTTGGTGCATTCTCCATGGAAAACATATTGAGCTCTAAGAATCATTACTTCTTTACTCTTGGAAATCATGCTGTAATTATGTTCCATATATCAAATTTTATTCTTGATTAAAGCCGTCGAATATGGGTGTCCATAATCGTACACTTAAGTCGCAGCCAATCAGAATTGACGTTTTATTTACCTTGTCATTTCTGCCGAGGCTCGGCGCTCGAACTGTGTTTATTCGCATTCAGTTCCATTACGAAGACCAAACACGGCATCAGTCGACAGTTGTTGATCGTTATTTACATTCGTTGCTATTAGAATGAAGAGTCTACGCACCATCTCGAGCAGCCCTTCAACACCTGCTGAAACAAATTCAATAGCGTCAAAAGACGTTTACAAAGATGGAGATGTGATGTGAAAATGTCTCGTTTGGTTATGCGGTTTATTATGCCCCCGCTCAACGAAGTTGAGATGGGGGCATTATGTTCTCAGTTGGTTTCCGTCGTCCGCCGCCGCGTCCGCCGCCGCCGCCGCCGCCGCATCCGCCGCCGCCGCCGCCGCCGCCGCCGCCGCCGC
>NMRB01001030.1:106620-123833 GCA_002633025.1 Notospermus geniculatus | reverse complement strand
GGACATCCAATATGGCCGCCAGGTGGCGTAACCCGAAAATCATCAAAGTGCTGTAACTCAGGAACGACTTGACCCAAAGCGCTCCAATGTGCTATGTGGTCCCCTGCAGATGACCTTTATGTGCATGTGAAGTTTCGGCCCGATCGGACATCCAATATGGCCACCAGGTGGCATAACCCAAAAATCAACAAAGTCTTTTCTGGGAATGATTTGACCCAGATTGCTCATAACTGATATGTACCTCGCTCTGTCATTAGACTATTATGTCCAACCCAGTGAGCACATGGTCCATGGACCATTTCATTCAGCCCTGTAGGGGGCGCTTTGTAAAAACCACATAAATTCCCTTCCGCTCTGTAAATTTGGAATGACTGAAAATTTTGGGTTGATATTTGGTGGAGGGATGTTTCCTGGGCCAACGGTGTGTCACGTCAAAGAATCGACCAAATCTGATTTTCCACTTTGCCACCAGGGGGCCAAAAAGCCGAATCACATAAACTGTGATTGTGCCATTAATACTGAACGGAATCTTCAAAATACATGCCCGTCGGACTTGCACCCGGGGCGACGGGGGACGTTCAATGCTGTGCTTGTTTGAACGAACTTTCTCCTAAAAAATCAGTCAGGAAATGTCATTACTTACTTGCAATGTTTTTTGGTCCTCGATACTGAAAAATGCGGCAGAAGGTGTCTGCTGTGTTGTGCAGTCTTCAATGTGTTAAGGCCCATTTCCACGTCACCGGATTCCGCCGCGGTTTGTGGCGAACGGAGCGGTTTTCACAGGCTTTGGGATAATTAACACTAATTAACACTGTATTGTAAAACCATCGAAGAATTATCCAAAACCATGCGAAAACTGCACCGTTTGCTGCAAATCACGGCGGAATCCATTCTAGTGGAAACAGGGGTTTAACCCTGTGATCATCGTGTTCTTTTCTGTTGAGCAGCCATTTGACCGTAGCCTCTGATTACATGTTGCCTGGTTGCCCAGGCTGTTTATCCTGAAATACAATTTCACCCTCTGTTACCCCAGGTCCACTGACGAGTGAGCCACAACAGCCGGTCGACTATGACTTTGCTCAGCAAGAGGTGATGATGAAGGAGATGCCCGATGACCCGATACAAGAGGCCATCGTGGCAATGGAGAAACAACATGAGGATGATAAGCAAGGTAAGAGTCGGAGGTTGCGTCTGTAGGAGCCTAATTCCAGCCTTCCTTACACTGAGTTTGTAAAGTTCGTCCCGTACATGACCAGCTTTCTTCTGTCTTTTATATTTGACTTTTCCATCAGGGCCAAAGCCATAGTATTATTGGCCCTGATAAGTATGGAAGAGGCCATCTCAGGCTACTCATGTTTCTCACTTGGGTGGGCTCTTTTACTTGCCCTTGCAAAGACAAAAGGTACCAGGCACCACGGATTACTGTCCATCCCATGCGATGGACGTGAAGAGCCAGGGATGATTAATCCCATGGATTTGAACCGGGGACATGTCGCTTGCTGAGCCACTCCGCTTAGCTTTCTTCTCCTTACCTGCCGACAGATTAGGGTAACCCCAACCACCAATGACCTGGGCCTTGATTCAAAAAGTGACTTTAAGCTAATGGTACCATTAACTTCAATGCATTTTCCATTTGGTTAAAGGTACCATTAACTTAAAGTCACTTGATGAAACAGGGCCCTGGTGAGAATTTTTCATCTGGAAGATGTTGTATCATTTAGCTGAAACTCTACAGTATTTCTCGTTTTACTTTTCCAGAGGCTCTTGACAAGCAGCGACAGATGTATGAACGTCAGATGCAGATGTTGCGGAACCAGTTAATGTCGCCGAGCACGCCATCACAACCCTTCATCCCGTTTGCACACTTTGATTTTAGTTTGAGATCACCAGGCTCCAAGATGCAGGCGAAATACCAACAATGGGCCCAAGAAAGGTACTTACATTTGCTAAGCATAGTTGAGGAATCATGTGAAAGATTACTGACATTTTTGCTTTATCAGAAAACTTCGGACATCAGGCGAATTTCCACCTTAAGGCCTCTTTCCACTATAGGGGATTCCTGTGACAATGGCACCTCGCCGCAAACCATGGCAGAAACATTTAAAGTTCAAAACTTTTATTCGGATTCACAGAAATCTTGGATGATGTGAAAGTCCTGGCAACAGCTGTGGGTTTTAAAGTACAATTCACCCTAACTTCAACATGGGCAAAGTGCCAGGCCTGTGCAACAGACACCATAAAGTGAACACAATGATTAAACCACAAACCACAATATTTACCAGTTGACTGAGCACAACCTTGGAGGGTTTTCTACAGGCTGTTCAAGTGACCCTAACATCATTAGGTTACTGCGATATGGATTATTTACCACTGACTTTTGCACATTTCCAAGCTTGGCATTTTGCACATGTTGAAGTTAGGGTGAATTATCCTTTACCATAAGTCAAGAACTCAATGACCTATTCAATGATCCTCTTTCCAGAGAGAAACTTTTCTGTCAAAGTCTTGTTCGCCTGAAAGAAGAAGTAATGAAGGCTAACTGTTTGGTCCGCGAGGCAAATTTCTTGGCAAAGGAGATGGGCAAGAAGACAGAGTTTTCTGTGACGTTACAGATTCCTGCTGGTAACTTGAGTCCAAACAGAAAGGTGATTTGAAATTATTGTTTGATAATTATCCCGATCTCTGGATTTGGATCGCTGGTTGCGACTCAGACGTAGCTGGTCTCAAGCTCCTCAGAACTGGATTCTTGTTCGCTGTTCATTTTAGTTCTTTCAGAATAAATCAATTGCTCGCTTGATTGATTGATACTTGATTGAAAATGTTAAATGTCATTTCTAAATGTGAATCTTCTTCCAGAGGGGTGCCTTCGTGAGTGAACCAGCCTTTCTAGTCAAGCGAAAAGACAAGGGAAGCCAAGTTTGGTCGATGACAAAGTTCGAGAATAAGATCATCGACATGCGGGAGATGTATGAAGAGAGAAAGGAGAAGAACCTGCCCATGATGGTAGATGAACCTGAGTACACTGAACCAACGCTTGTCTGGGTTTGTTGTTCTTTGTTGTTTTGTTTCATTCAGATGGTTCCTTATCCCATGTTCACAAGGGCCCATATTCCTAAAACTACTTAAATCTAAGTGTGACACTTTGTGTTGAACAAAGAGTAAGTGTCACACTTGGCCCATATTTATAAAACTACCTAAGTCTAAGTGCGACATTTATCCTTTGTTCAACACAAAAGATAAGTATCACACTTTGACTTAAGTATGTTTATGAATATGGACCCGGGGCCCATATTCATAAAACTACTTAAGTCTAACTGTGACACTTATCCTTTGTTTGACACAATAGATAAGTATAACACTTTGACTTAAGTATGTTTATGAATGAGGACCACTGGGCCAACTATTCCCCAACTTGGGACGGTATTAAAATATAGGCCTCACTGAGGGCAATAATATTGGTGAATCTAAAGATATTCAGCTTCGTGCATTAAAAATAAAAACCCTTTTGGATGAGGAACCAGCCTTTACATTGTTTTATTTTACCTGTAGATGGTGTTATAATTAGCCTTTGTATTTTACCACCTTAGGATGTAGAAGAGTGTTTTGTGTTGTGACACCAGTACACAATCCTTCACCTGCAATCCATGGGCTGTGGTCCATGCGGTCACAATCCACAATCCACTGCTATCAATGATCCTTGCTCCACAGTCCCAATCCATAAATCTATAAACTGTTATCCTTGATTGAAAATCCGTAATCTATAATCTGTGATCCTTGATTGACAGTCCATGATCTATAATCTGTGATCCTTGATTGACAGTCATAATCTATAATCTGTGATCCTTGATTGACAGTCCATAATCTATAATCCGTGATCCTTGATTGACAGTCCATGATCTATAATCTGTGATCCTTGATTGACAGTCCATAATCTATAATCTGTGATCCTTGATTGACAGTCCATTACCGGTATCTATAATCTGTGATCCTTGATCAACAATCCGTAATCTATAATCTGTGATCCTTGATTTGTAGTCCATGATCTATAGTCTATAATCTGTGATCAGTGATCCAGAGTCAATATGATTTATTACCAATGAAATGTGATCCAAAACCTTTTCAGTCCATTATCCATGGTCCGCAGTTCATGAAATATAATCTGCAATCCATTACCATAATCCTTGATTCATGATCCATCATTGATGATCCATATCCTTCCTCTGTGATCCACATTCTACAATCTGCGATTAGCAGTTCAGTCCAGTCTTAGGGCGGTGACAGACTGGTGCGGAAGCAGCGCGTTGGGAAGCGTTCAACCAATCAGTGAGGCCGTAACACTGACCAAAACACCTACTGAAGAATCTGATTGGTGGAACGCCTGCAGGACGCGCCGCGTACGCGCCAGTCTGTCACCGGCTTTAGTCTGTGATCCACACATGGCTCACCGCTGAAGCCAGATACATTGGTAGCATGTACGTCCAGACTAAAGGTTTGTGATCAACAAGGTCCATCACTGGGTAGCATGTGTTCAGTCTTATGATCTGTGGTCCACTGGGTTTACTGCTGGAGCCAGACACATTGTTAGCATGTGCGTCCAGTCTTCATGGACTGTGGTAGCATGTGCCTTTCTCACGGTGCCACCACCACCACATCTGAAACTTGCTCCAGAGATCAATTTCCTCATTACAGAAAACATTCATACAAAAGTTAATCGATATGGTAGGTGTTAGTTTGAATGTTAGCAACAGGGGGAGCCACTTGTTATGCACTTTATACCTTTTCCTCATCCCTCATGAAATTTCCCACACCTGTGGCTGTAAATTGGTCAGGTTTGCAAAGCAGAGTGTGACAAAAATGCCAGATTTTCTTGTGGTAATGGTGAGAGTGTTGGATACATTTCATTAAGTTATGGCTTCAATCGACAAGAAAGAACAACTGAAATCAAAACCGACCAACTTGCACCACTATCCCCACCCCTGCTTGGACTGGGTCAACCTGCAATTCGAGAAATTTTCCACAAATTCCATTGCCCTGGTCGAATGCCATTGCTTTACCTTATAACTGATTCATTACCCTATCCACAGCTTGGTCATTGCTTGGTGGAGGTTACCACTCACGGTATTTTTGTTTATCCATTGCTTTGTTCATATGCATGCACGGTATTATCTGCATGGTGTCGTGTGCATGACCTGCACCGTGGGATGAAAATGGTCATGATACAGGGCTTGAAATTTTACAGCTGCAGTACGGTGTTGTGAGTTCCTTATGGAGCCAGACTTGGGGCAAAGCTTTCCCTGAAAACGGCTCTCAAACATTTGCGACAGTTCAGGGTCCATATTCGTAAATACACTTAAGTCAAAGTGTGATACTTATCCTTTGTGTTCAACAAAAGATAAATGTCACACTTTAGACTTAAGTAGTTTTATGAATATGGGTCCACATTCATAAACTTCCTCAAGTAAAGTGCAATACTTATCTTTTGTGTTGAACAAAGGTTAAGTGTCACACTTAGACTTAAGTAGTTTTATGAATATGGGCCCTGGATTCAAGACAATTGTGGAACAGCTGCTCAGTGCAAGGCCTTCTTCTCAAGCCCTGTGACAGGAGACTGTGAATGGTGTACTAGGGAATGTTTGGTAGTGCATTTCAACTAGACCACTGATGTTTGTAGCTCCCTACTCCTACTAACTTTGTGTTGTTAGATGTATATACCCAGACAGAGCGTTGGCTTGTGCGTCGTTCAGTGTTTGTTTTCTATTTGTGAATATACATTGCATGGATTCCATATTAGACACAAATATCATCTTGTGTACCGAAGACTTATGCGCCGATATTGTGTATGGGCTGTCGTGGGTATCGGTAGTCGAAACACTCACATCCGTTCCCACTAGAGTTATGGGTTTATTTCCTGGATGGACTCATTCCTTTTTAGCTCACCTCTGTGAGGTGAGCTTCTCTCATGGTGTGTCGTCCGTCGTCCGTCGTCGTCGTCGTCCGTCGTCGTCGTCGTCCGTCGTCGTTAACATGGGTGGCACGTTTCTAAACCGCTTGGGTTAGAAACTTGAAATTTGGTGTACAGGTAGCCTATGGTAAAAACTATCTCTGGACNAGGAAAGCAGTTTGTTCACAAATACCACTTGTATTCATTGTATTCAGAAATTGTACTCCTTCTGGGTGCCATCACCTGAGTTTATGTCATTGACTGATAATACTGATCAGATCATAAAATACTTCTTGGTGTGTTCAGCTTTATCTTATCTGTACTGATCCTCAACATTGACCATGAGAGTCACAGTTTCACACTTAACCATGGAGACTTATCACAGAGGTGAGCACAATGGCCCTGGCCATTTCATATCATGGAGAGTGTAATTTGTAACATATCATTTATCGTGGGTTCCAGTTTTTTCATGCGTTTGCCTTTGCATTGTATCATGATGTTAGTGGGTACAGAATTGCCCGTTAGATTCTGAACAACTTTCCTGTGCACAATTTATGTATCGACGGACCCCTTCAGAGACTTTATTGCTTCTTCAGGACGAGGGACCTCCAACAAAAGGCGACCCCTTCTATGAGTCGCAGGAGAACCATAACCTGATTGGTGTCGCCAACGTGTTCCTGGAATGTCTGTTTTATGATGTCAAGTTGGACTACCAAGTCCCGATAATCAGCCAACAAGGAGAGGTATGGAATTACAATGCAATTGCTTTGACAGCTCAGCATAGATAACACCAAAATTGATGACCGTAGCGAGGTTTTTCTGTTCGTAATCAACTGGTGATGTTGGAATGTGGCCATGTCTGTTGTTGTTGTTACAAAATACACCATATCCTTGAGTGCCTGTGGCTCATCCATCTTCCCTTGCATTGTCAAGAATTATTTTCGTGGGAAGTTGAGTTTTTCTTATGCCATGTTTTATGCATCTGCTTTGAGGTATCGGACCCTCAGCGTAATTTCTTGATGGTACTTTTGCAGGTTGCCGGCCGTCTCCACATTGAAGTGTGCCGTGTTGCTGGTTCCATGCCTGACCGCCAGGGGGACACCAACTCGGAGAGTGGAGAAAGTAATCGTAGTTTTGACTACTACGAGGATGAGGGGGTGTCAGTTGGTAACCAGATGGTTTGTCGGGTAAGTTGGGGGTACATGTACATAAATGAATATGGTTGCAGTGTTGGCCATCTTTTGCATGTCATTAAAGAGAGAGTGTAGTGTCCATCAAGACCCCTAATGTTCTTGCCAGGTTTTGTCTTCTTCACGCTGGCATTGTGATGCACCTTTGCCATGGCCACCATTTCAGTCAACACTTCTCAATTTCTGTTTCAGATCTGTATAAAAGAAGCCAAGGGTCTCCCACCGACACTTTCAAACTTTGTCTTCTGTCAGTATACTTTCTGGGACCATCGCGATCCCATCGTCGTCGCACCTGTGGTTGACCCAAACGTTGGGCAAATCAAGAAAAACAGTGTCACATTCAAATTTGATCATGGCAAGGTATGTATTTCTTGAGGAAACTTTCTTCAGATAATCTTCGCTGACCCTCTTCCATTTAGTGAAAATTCTTCGGGAAGCTGTCGTTTTTGTAGGACCGCAGTGTTGCCTTGCATCGTTCTCATTACAATGGTGTTATTTTTACAGGAGTTCAAAGTATATGTAACGGAAGAGTTTGTAGAGCACTGCGCGGAGGGTGCTCTTTCCATAGAAGTTTGGGGCCATAGGAGTACAGGGTACGATTTCAACCAGGGTTGGGAGATGGAAAATGTGCAGGCCAAGTCAAGGTCACTGTTGGACAGGTAAGTCAAGGTCACTGTTGGAAAGGTGGAGGTCATTTCAAGGTCACTGTTGGAAAGTCGAGGTCACTGTTGGAAAGGTAAAGGTAATTTCAAGGTCACTGTTGGAAAGTCAAGGTCACTGTTGTAAAGGTGAAGGTCAATTCAAGGTCACTGTTGGAAACTCAAGGTCACTGTTGAAAAGGTGAAGGTCGTTCAAGGTCACTGTTAGAAAAGTGAAGCAGTATAAATAGGTCTAAATGCCGTAAACCAAGTTCTCTTTGTTTTCAGATGGGGGGAACTTATTCGCAAAATTGAACTTTGGACTGAAATCCATGAACTGAATGACCAGGGAGAATATACACCCGTCGAAGTTTTACAAAAACCAGAGCAGTTCACTGGCGGTGTGTTCCAACTCCGCCAAGGTCACTCTCGTCGAATTCTGGTGCATGTAAAACCAGTTCAAAATTCTGGGACACTACCAATTATATGTGAGGCAATAACATCAATATCGGTCGGCTGCATTTGTGCTCGGTCGAAGCTACAGAAAGGACTGGATTCCTACCAAGAAGAAGATTTGAATACGCTAAGGGAAAAATGGTCTGAAGCGCTGGTGAGGCGAAAGGAATATCTAGACGACCAGATTCAGAAGATAATTAACAAGAAAGGTGGGTTAAAATCCTTTCTTTGACAGGATTTTTCTCACAGGCCAAAGAATGAAGTCTCTGATTTGAACCCCGAAATCAGTGTGTACTGGAAAAGGCTTACTTCCCAGGATGTTGGAAGTCTGTTTTTCTCTTTTCCAGATAAGACAGATGCTGACACAGAGAGAGAACGTAGCCTCATTGACCAATGGGTCTGCCTGACAGAAGAGCGTAATGCTGTGCTGGTTCCTGCTGCTGGCAGCGGAATTCCAGGCTCCCCGGCCGACTGGTTACCCCCGCCTGGGATGGAACAACATATACCCGTCTTATTCCTCGATTTGAATGGTGAGTGTAATTTGTTTGTGAGTGGGGTTTGCCCGGCACACTTCATCAGTTCTGCTCGTCGGAAGATCCTCTTTAGGCTGAGCGCTGGTCGGCATTTCAGCATCCTGGACGGGGCCGTAGGGCGCCGACCAGCAGCAGCAGAACCCTGCATTCCATTACAAACACTTGTTCCTTCTCTTTCCAGCGGACGACATGACCACCCCAAATGCCAAGGAAGGCCTCCAAGCCTCGGGCATTAACTCCATCCTACCGAAAGAACATGGTGGAAAATTCTACAACCTTCCAATCGTCAAATACTGCGAGAAAGACATCTGTGCTGTTGCATCATGGGATTCCTCGATCCACGATTCGGTGAACTTGAATCGTGTCACGCCATCGAATGAGCGCGTTTACATGATCTTGAAGGTCGTCGTACGCCTAAGCCATCCAGCATCAATGGAACTGGTTCTGAGGAAACGATTGTGTATTAATATTTATAAGAAACAGAGCATGATGGACAGAATGAAGAAACGCATGTCGAAGGCCGTAAGTATTCCAACGAAATTTGAGATTCTTGCCACACTTTTTGCCAGCATACAGATAACAGGGCTCCCGCGGATCCTTAAAAAGCATTAAAAGTCAGGAATTTTTGCTTTTCAGAATTAAGGCCTTAAAAAGCCTTAAATATAGCATTTTTTTCACTCAGTGGCCTTAAAAAGGCCTTAAATTTGATGTAGCTTCAGTTTTGAATTTTCATCAAACCGTTTCCCCTTTCTAACGACGTTTTTATTCATATCAGTTGAAAACCGCCCAGTCGTCAAATTCGGGATCCCTCCCTCAGCGCTTACCTTTATGTGTTCTTTAGAACATTCTCCTGCGTTAATATTGCACAACCTACATGAAAACTCCTGACAACTTGGCATTAATTTTTTCCCGGATTGGCCTTAAAAAGCCTTAAAAAGGCCTTAATTTTGCTCACCAAAAAGCCGTAGGAACCATGAGATAGTCATGAAGGCCTGCCTTGAATAAGCTGACCTTTCCTGGTGTCAATTACATCATTCTGCATACAGAATACATGATACATTTCAGGACTTACTGACTGCCTGTGGCGTCACCTATGAAGTGGTCTCAAACATCCCTAAAGCATCTGAAGACCTGGAGGACCGTGAATCCCTCGCTCAGTTGGCAGCATCGAAGGATGAGGAACGCCATGGGGCAGATGGTGAGACGTATTTGGAGAAGTATATCAAGGGGGTGTCGGCCGTGGAGAGTATACTCACACTGGATAAGTTGAGACAGGTAGGTGCTTTACGTTGGCTCAATGAAGTTTGGTGAAAGTTTGTGACCAAACAAGAGAAAACGCTTTTCCGTACCACAAGAGACGAAGAAGAGGTGAAAATCTGGAAGGAGTACTTCTGCCATGCTCTGACGATAAATATGTGACCCCTCCACAGCAAAACCAGTCGCTTGTCACTCTTAGCTTGGCAGGTTGAGACCAAATGTTTGTCACTTTCAATATTGTCTGCCTGTTATGAAATCTGAAATAATCTATTCTTCCATTCTCTCCAGGTGTCATCTTAGTTCGTTGCGGCTCACCTTCTGAGTGACATGTGACTTGTTTTGCTGTGTAGGGTCACATATTGCTTACTTTTCATATTAAGCCATGTAACTTTTCACATTTACAGGAGGTCACCATCAAAGAGCTCCTGACAGCATCTGGCAAGTCATTACGGAAGACAGCAAGCGTTCCTAATATACACGGGGTAAGTACTGCGGCTGGATGCCAAGTGGCAGGTAATGCAAGGCCTCGTTAACGTAGATAGGCTGTCATTTGCACGCACATCTGATCATCGCTCTGCATGTTCCTCTCCTCAAAAAAGTAACCCAAATTTCAGCGTATCTTGGCATGAATGCACTGCCAGTGATTGACACAGTGGGATTGCCAAAGGCTTCCAGATAATCAAGCTACATGATTCAACCCATGACGTATCGCTGGTGAAATGAAAATGAACTTCAAGTTCTAAAATGAACAGCCTTTCAATCAGTTTCTACCAAATTTTGACTACTTGCATATTCTGTTGTGCCTTGTGGTAAATTTTTTGTGGTCTGTTCAGACTTGGCACTGGTGGCACAAAATACGCATGTATATCTTCACGCTACATTGATCACGGGTTCCTGTTTGGCTGTGCACCAACCAGCTAATACTATCTGCACATCTGCATGATACCGTATCACTGCCTGTGAGAATTTTTCATTCTAGAACATGTAGGGTGGGTTTCTTTGGGTGTCAAGTCTGTAGATAGACCCCAGGTGAATCCTCCTATTTCCAAAACCAGAAAAACCCTGTGTTATCTCCTGGTTGCTGTATTCAGCAGGGTCCATATTCATAAAACTACTTAAGTTGAAGTGTGATACTTATCTTGTGTGTTGAACAAAGGATAAGTGCCACACTTACACTTAAGTAGTTTTATGAATATGGGCCCAGATTCCTTTGGGCTGGGAACTTCTAGTGTGCTTTTGTAACTATGAATTAAATTTTTTTATGTGCGTGGAGGGGGGGGGGGCAGAAAGGGGTTTGGAGAACTTTCTACTTGGCCACCTGGGTCCATATTCATAAACACACTGAAGTTGAAGTGTGATACTTATGTTTTGTGTTGAACAAAGGATAAGTGTCACATTTAAAATGAATGTGGGCCCTGGGTCCATATTTATAAGGGAACTTAAGTTGAAGTGTGATACTTATCTTTTGTGTTGAACAAAGGATAAGTGTCACACTTAGACTGAAGTAGTTTTATGAATATGGGCGCTGACCAGTAAAACAGCCGATAAATATCTCCCTTGAGTCTGTTCATCATATTGGATTCATATGTTCCCGTCTGTTACAATCTGCATCCCGGTTGCTGGTGGTGGTGCCATCTATTCATACCTTGCTTAACTATTGGTTTCGTTCGTTACAGATCGTAAGGTCGGATTCTTTCTGTCGCGGCTTGGATGAACAGGTAATTGAGGTCACTTTCTTTTCACTCTATTGGCTGTTGAGACGTGTAATCATTCTCAGGCATCATATCTGCTGTTCCATTCAATGTTCATCACCCCACTTGTCTGTTTATATCAGCTTTTACATTCATCGTGCATTCCCACATGAGCTTGTAGCTGTCAAATTCGACATCTTCACCCATTTCACTTTTTGTTGGGCAAGAATTTTTCTGACCCAAGTTTATCTGGACCCACATTCATAAAACTACTTAAGTCTAAGTGTGACACTTATCCTTTGTTCAACACAAAAAATAAATATCACACTTTGACTTAAGTATATTTATAAATGTGGAGCCTGAACTTCAACGTTCATCTAGGGCTGTAGTGTACCCTCAAAAAAACGATCTGGTGAATCAATAATGGACTGGATGGCTGCCTGCACCCTACCTACCCCACCCCTCCCTTCCCACCTGCTGATCGTTCACATTTTGCTATTTTTCAGATCCGTGCTGAAAGCTTCGCTGACCTTTCAAGGTCAGATGCTGCAGCCACAGACCAACATGGCCGCCGAACAAGTGACGGTGGCTCTGATAAAGAAAAGTCACCTTCTGCGTTTAGCCTCGGTAAGTGTAATACAAACAAAATAGTTCATGTTTTTCAACCTTTTACCGCTCACGGCTTCTGCACTTGGGCACAAAATCGAGTTCGCAGGTGTTTTACGCTACGTACTACATTAAAGACAAATCCCAAATTGACATAAATGAGAAAGATCTGCGCACTTCCGCCGAAATCGTAAACAGAACCTGGGTCTGAAGCTGAATGACATGACGCAGAGAACCCCACGACAGTGACTTCGATGATGTTGCGTCAGAGTCTACCATTGCTGAATCGTGGATTGCGTCACGTCAGCTGGTTTCAGGAGGAGGTTGTGTTTACGATTTCGGCGGAAGTGCACAGATCTGGGAATTTGGGATCTGTCTGATGGCAGGTGTAATTGTTTCACTACATCAGCACTCGTTTCACACACTACGCTACATTCTGTTTGGCAGACAATGTACTTTGTTTCACAACACTGGCACTTACTTCACACGCAGTTCTACAACTGTGCATTTCGTACTATTGTGATCCGATGTGGCTAATAGGGGAATCCCACGTCATTCAGATGTGATACTGAAAACAAATGTCATGCATTAGGTTGCTCTTGTTTACAATATCTGCAGTCGACTGGGTTCTGACTAGTTGCATGTTAAATGTCTTCAGTTTCTCTACAACACACACGTAAACTTTTCCACGGTTGTAGCTTGAACAAGGAGCTTGGAAGTCAGGGCCCATATTCATAAAACTACTTAAATCTTAGTGTGACACTTATCCTTTGTTCAACACAAAAGATAAGTATCACATTTTGGCTTAAGTATGTTTATGAATATGGATCCTGAAGATCAACAATGCCGATCTACCGTGCATGAGCAGACAACAAACTTCATAGGGCCTACCTCATTTGGGGAAACTATTGGAAGAAAGCTTGTGAAATTCATTTGATACCCATCAAAAATCAATTATTTTATGTCACCTGCTATAGAAGTTCCTACACAATAAGTAACAGAAAGTATATTCCTACAACACCAAGTATTTGAGTTACTCCTCTCTTCCCACTCTTTGAACGTCACTAATATTTTTTACAGGTCCATATCTTTTACAGATCTGTACATGTAGACAGCAACACACAACACATTAATTTCAGAGGAAACACCACACATTCATTTTTGACACAACACATTTATGTAGGATGCTCCATTCATATTTTACTTGTCAATAGTGGAGTATGTAACTTTCCAAGTGAATGCTGATGTCGTTTCAATTCGTATTACCTTGTGGTCTTCGCAGATGTTGAACATTTCAAATGTGCCTATGGAATCTTTTAAAATCTCGTGAGGAATTGGAAGCACTTCGTTTGTAGCCTATAGCCTATAGGTAGGGCTAAACTGGCCAAGGAGTTGAAGCCATCTCTGAAAATTCTTCTAGGCCCATAAATTCATAAAGATACGAAAGTCTAATTGTGGTACTTATCTTTTGTGTTGAACAAGGATAAGTGCCACACTTAGACTTAAGTAGTTTTATGAATATGTGTCCTGGGCCCATATTCATACTTAAGAAGTCGAAGTGTGATACTTATCCTTTGTGTTGAACAAAGGATAAGTGCCACACTTAGACTTAAGTAGTTTTATGAATATGGGCCCTGGGCTTTGTGATTTCCATTTCTGTTGTGAGGAGAAACAACACACCATTCAAAACAACACAATTTAGAAGCCGACATGTTGAATAGAAACTTCAGCTGGATTGAAGGTCATAAACTACAAGTGGGCCCATGAATTCTTGATTACACGGAGGCGTTTGATACTCTTGATATATCAAAATACTCGCACAGCATATTTTCATGATCCAGTGTGGCCCCTCAGGTCCTATTCATTGCTCTATCCTGCTTGCTTTGGCAGATAGTCGTCACTCCCTCTGCTCTCAATAGATGTCTCTTACACACTAATTTCACCCTTGTTCTCTCTCTTGCAGCAAGGCCAAACTTCCTCAACTTGTCAAGAACAAACACCTTCACTTCTTCTAAACGTATGTGCCACCAATCACGTAGCAGTACTCGGGTCATGTGACCAAAGGGTTGTTGTAAAATGTGGAGTCAAATTCAGGATTTTTGTCTCATTTGTTTGTCAACATTTGTATCGTCGTTGTAATTCTTGAAAATCTCACTTACAGTATAACAGTGCGTTGAAACAATCCTTACGTTATTAACCACTTCACATAATAGACCGAAATTCCTGCCCATGACATCATGACATACCATGACGCCAGGTACTTAAATGCACAACAGGACGTCATTACGCAGCAAATTTTCATAGCGAAATTCTTAAATGCTGGTCAGCAACAAAGGATTCCACATTTTACAGCGACCCCCGAGCACCAATCATGTAGGAGTTTTAGGTCATGTGATTGGCATTCGACAGCCGTTGCATGTACTTATGCATCGTGCGCCCTTTTGATGTAATAACTGTTCTCATTTTCCCCATGTTCATGTTTCGTCCAGTATCATCACGTTACAAGAAATTTGTCCTGTGCTGGTGGTTGACGCGGGAAGTCATCATGGTCATGTGAGCAACAAATCCAGGAATATGTAAGAACTACGATGGAGAACTTGAAACCGCCAGATCACAGCTGACCCGTTTTCACCTAGGCCGTGTATTAACTCATCTGCTCCCAGAGTCCAGCAGATGACAACTTCTGTCAAAGATTTCTCACATTCTATGGTATCGATTGAAAAATGTTTGAAGAAAGGTTGTTCCTATCAACCATCTGAAGAATATTTCTTCAAATTCTTTCCAATTCATTGCCAAGGATTTTAGAAAACTTAACAGAAGATGCTGTCTGCTCCAACCAGGGGGCAGATGAGTTAAATCCTAGCCAGGACAACTTTCCAGACCAACCTTTCGTTCTATTCCCTTAGTATAGTGTGCTGCATGTTGCATGACCTTGACCTTGACCTTCGATCTACGACCAGATGTATATATTTATTCATCTTTCTTCAGGTATTCATATTGTTTTTGGCCAACATTCAGTTCAAAGGGTATCGAATGGTGCATTCAGCAAACTATGTCAATTTCAAGTCGTGAAAAGTTGTCAACAGAAAGAGTCAGTGATTTGTCAAATCTGGTAGAATTTTCTCAATTGGAGACTTAAAGCCCCACAGTATTGAATTTTACGATATTTTCAAAAAGTTAGGAGAGTGCACATAGAGGTCCCATAGCCTCGTGAAGGTCCCCAAAATGCTTGCCTGATATGCACTTCACAGAATCAAGGCCTAGTTTTCAGCACGCATTGGAAAAAACTGCAGGGAGAGCTCTAATGTATTCTGACAGAGCGTAGTACATTTTACACTACGCTGACGTCGTGCGAGAATCGCGGCGATGATTTGCGTTTTTCACATTCAATACAGTGGGGCTTTAACTGCTATTAGAGGCCATCTGTTAGCGGCCCTCGAACGTCCCAAAATTTGACATACCAGACGTAGGCCATGGACTCGTGTCATTATTGATGACATTGTGGTGTGCACTAACTTCTGGTCTATGATGTCAAATTTCGTGATGTTCTGGGACCGCTAACTGGTGGTGCCATCTATCGGCAGTAAAGTCTTCCATTATTTTCATTCCGAAGACCGAGTCCACAGCGCCACATACCCTTTAAACGTGACTGTTGACCTTCTTTGCATATTTCAGCACTGTATCCCTCATTGCTATTGGACCTCAGCACGCTGATTGTCGACCTGTTACAAGTCTAGTATTGCTTGTATATCATGACCTTTGACCTGTGATGTCATTTGCATGTCATTTGAATATTGGAGATGTTTTTCTGTTGGCATTTTGTGCCTTGAATGAACTTGGCATTGATTCACTTCATTCACCATTAATTCATTTTTTCCATCGACCATGAAGACCTTTAGATTAGCAAATTGACATCTATGGTTCTTAAATTCAATTTAATTTAATTAATTCTTTCTTTTACGAACTAAAACCTTTCTGTTTTAGCATCTTGAGTTCCATTACAAGAAAATTTCAAGGTCATCCAATGACCTTGAAAGCAAGGTCATCCAGTGACCTTCACCTTGGAGCTTTCTTTCATTTTCAAGACCCTGCCCCTGCAAAGAGCTTGGGTGCATTGAAATCAGACACTGTGCTGATAGGAGGCAGGCTCCTCGAGAAATTAATGAAATATTGAGGGTCGAAAGTTTACTTTATATTTCCAGGAAAACGCAAAGCCACAAGTTTGTTAAAAAAGTTAAAAACAGTCGTGGAGTATGGGAGCGGATTGAGAGTTAAGCATGATGATTCGCGATAATATTTCTTGGCCTTGATCCCCTCGCCCCCCTTCGTGCATTTCGTCCTGCTGGCATGTCTGGCTCAGTCAGTGAGCCAGAAATTGAAAATACCGGTATTCGTTTGCCACAAGACATGCAGTTGGACGTGGGTTTGTTGGCCCGAGATTTTGAATTCCACGCGACAGATGAAGAATTATCAGGTTGTGTTAAATATTCAGATGCGTGCTTCATTGCTTTCATTCTTTTGCATGTAGTTGGCTGGTTTTTGTCGTCAATGAATGATTAAGTGTTTTGAGTCGAAAAGCAGATTTAAATGTCTGTACCATGGAGAAAACAGACCAAAAGATGTGAACTAACAACATGCCCCTCCATCCTCGAATTTGAACAGTTTTGAAGACCAGTTCAAGTCTGGTACTGAATCTTTACCAGTATCTATATTATCAACCAAAACATCTTTATATTATTGACCAGAATCTGCCAACTACACCAAGTAACATTTACACCTTCCTGGTGATCTTTTTTCTTTATTTTTTTCCTCTGCCACTTAAGTCTGAAGTGATGGAAGATTTTCTTTCATAGAGCCAATTGTTTGGAAATGAGAGGCAAAAATGAAATGGGGGGGGGGGG
>NMRB01001030.1:28532-96039 GCA_002633025.1 Notospermus geniculatus | reverse complement strand
TGTTAATATAACAGGGTGCTGAATTGATGGTAAGAATGATGGATGCACTAAGTTCACAACTCGCCCAAGGAGGAGGTTTCTGATACAAAAATATCGTACCCTAGAACAGATATCAGTGTGACCCAACAGTATCTCATTTTTCCGATTTTTTGTTCACTTTTGGCGTGAAATATGCTTTCAGCTTACACTACGCAACTGGAATGCTTCAGGCCTTATCTGTATTCACATTTTAAACCCAATAATTTCATCGAAATTGTCAAATCAAACATTTTACTTTTATATCAATGGCTTATAAGAGAAACAGGGATCTTTCAAGAAAATGGTGCCAAAATGGCAATCACAAATTGAACGATTTTATGTGGTGTGGGACTGGTTATTTTCAGAAGGCAAGGCTTCAGTGTGAAGGAAGTTTGGCAGTCGGATTGTGGGATAGCCCAGCGATTCGACTTCCCAAACAGACGGTACTGTTTTTGCCAGATTTCTGTTCGATGCCAGTTTCAAAATATTGTTGACCTTACAGTGTATGTTAGTTAGTCTTCTCATACTTATCATTCCTCAATGTTTTCCAAGGATTGCCATTTTTTCAGATGACCTCCATTCTTCATACTAGACTCAATGAATGCCTTTGATAAAATTTCCAATTTCTGTTGCTTGAATAAATATCATATGGTTTACCTAGGCACTCCTATTNAAATTTTGCTGTTGCGGAGTGTTCTGGTTGGGTTCATTGCACAACTACGTCAGACCGACCTACGTATATAATCCCTTTTTTAAAGACAGATGAAAAGCGATTTATCACTTCACATGATCTGTCTTTGCTCGAAACGGTTTTGGCCAAACCGGGAATTGGCAGTGAAGTTGTTAACCCTTGCAGCGCCGGAACTCCAGAGGTTTTTACCAATTTTGGAAGTTTTCACTGTCTAATTCTCTAATTCCAAAATAACGAGTAACCTGAGTCAATATTCATGAAATGTGAAGTCCACAACTTTGAACTCTGTTTTGATGACGCGGCTCTCAGACTGACATGAAGTTTGAAAACCACGCCAACTGGTGTGGCATTTTAAGGTTCAAGAAAGGAATTGTGACTGTGGAACTTCAACAATATGAACGATAACTCAGAATGCGGACCTACCTTGTGTCAGCATTCATTACCTTTCTTAAGAAGCTGAAATGTACCACATCCGAACACATAAGCAACAACAAAACGACCTGCCTCAGAGGTGGGAAGCTAGGCAAGTAATAGAATAGCCATTAAATCATTCCTTTGATCACAGTTCAAACCCCATGATGAATGTTGAACGAGATAATATATGTAAGTTATGAAGATAATAAGCTATGAATAAACTGTAATGGCTGGGTTGTACGTGTGTCTTCATTTATCTGTTTCAGCTTTGCATAACTTATCTGAAGGACATTGGTGTGTATGTTACAAAGTGGTGTTATACGGCCGGGAATGAAGTATACAGGTTTGGCGAACAAAAACTGCCTGCTACAGAACCAATGCGTTAGACATGTATTTACAGTCATTGAGAAGATGAGTTTATGATTGATGTAAGGATTGTCACGAGTTATGAATGGTTTTTACAACAAAGTTTTACATACATGGAAGACCAGTGAAGTAGACAGATTGAGCAATACACACATTTACTTTGCTTTTTCAGATCCTTTGTCACCAAATTCTGTGAACACAGAAACTAATAATTTCTTAACATATAAGTGAAATAATCTTGGATAATTAGAGGCATGAACCATTTCGGTACCATAGACCGGATTTCCAGTTCATAAGTCGTGACGCAACCGTGGCGTCCCGTATGAAATTGCACTACGAGATGTCGTAATGACACAATGTTCGGTGGTAGTTGTTGAGGCTGTTGAGTTTGATAAGGAACACACACTAATGACTCCACATGACTTGCTACCAGTTTTGAGACTCCTATTCACCTTTTACAACAACAAGTTACAAAACTTGATTGACAGGCCTACATCGGCAATATTCAACAAGCGTAGCGTTGAATGTCCCCTGTTGCCCCAGGGGCAAGTCTGACGATCATGTCCCGGTATTTTGAAGATTAGAGGGGGATTGATGGCAGGGAGTTTGAAGCGGACAATTAGTAGATTTGGCCGATTCTTTTACCTTTCACCCACCATACATCCCCCACCAAATATGAACAGAAAATCTTAAGTCCTTCTTATGTTATAGAGCGGAAGGGATTACTAGTGGCGAGCGGCATACGCGGACGGACGGTACTTTGAAGTTCCCCCCAGGGTTTCCGCCAGAGGGGAGAATGGGGAGAATTCCATCCCCAAGAAAATTATTTGGGGATAAATCCATCCCCAAATTTTTCAGAAAGAATGGATTTTTTTTCTTTAAATCTTGTCTTTTTTCTTTTCAAAACTTCATATTATTATACCATCATGTTATCTTGCAGTCCATGTACAATGTTGTGTGAAGAAAATCCAAATAAAGCAATCCAAAAAAATTTTTTTTGAAAAATTTTTTTTGAAAAAAAATTTTTTTGAACAAATTTTTTTGAAATTTTTTTTGGTCCATCCCCCAATTTTTTTTTCTGGCGGAAACCCTGCCCCCTCCGAGGGCTCCGGGGGACAAAAACAGATACCACATTCAAAATAAATAAGGTACATGTACATTATCCACAGAAACCCTTCCCATTACAGGTGTGCAAATTGACAAAGCCAATGGACTCCCAAACATAAGTGCACAACAAAAGTTACAAAACAAGTTCATCAAAGACAACATATGAGTATAAATATATATGAATATAAATAGCAAATAAATATTATGCAAATTGACTATATATACAACAGTACGGTACAGTTGGAAAGTTGAGATGGCAAAAAAGCCATATCATACAAATGTAGCTGAGGGGTACTTGGACTCCTGGCCCCGTATTCATAAACTACTTAAGTCTAAGTATGACACTTATCCTTTGTTCAACACAAAAGATAAGTACGTGTATCACACTTTGACTTAAGTAGTTTTATGAATACGGCGCCTGGGTCCATATTCATAAACATACTTAAGTCAAAATGCAATACTTATCTTTTGTGTTGAACAAAGGATAAGTGTCACACTTAGACTTAAGTAGTTTTATGAATATGGGCCCTGTGACTTCTCAGATGGCTTCCTATTGGAACACCCATAAAATGGTTCTAACATCTGAAAAGTGGTTTCAGCTCAAGTCATGGTATTTTGGGAGCAGACATACATGTAAAACTATTACATTCGTGCCACTATTAAATATTTTCCCTGGTTGTGCATTATCTCCTCCCTGACCCCTGCAACTCACTGCATAACACCTTATTCACAAATCTTCCAAACAGTTTGTAGATATGTTTGTTGATTGGTTCAATTATCTACCCAATTTGTATTTGTATTAGATTTTTCTGTCTGAGCTGAAGCCATAGCCATCTCAAGCTACTCGTGTTCCTCACTTCGATGAGGTCTTTTACTTGCCCTTGCAAAGAAACAAGGCACAAGGCATCACGGCTTACTGTCTCTTGCGACGAACGTGAAGAGTCGGGGATGATTTATCCGACATGGCCCAGGCTGGATTCGTAACAGGGACCTGCCGCTTGGCCGTGACAACCACTAGGCTATCAAGGCCCCTCCAGCCAATGGCTGTGTGGCTGAAGTATAAGGAACCAATCAGAGTCTACCAATCTGCACATTATTCAGAAGTTTAGTGAATATGGTCGTAACAAAGTTTATACCGTATATTTAGGTCGTGAAACATACCTTTTAAAGAATTTTTCATGAATTTGATCCGCCATCCTGCGGTAGACTTGCATCCTGTGCCGCTTGGGTTCACCAACGCCCTCTTTGATCAAATGGTTTCGATGCTCTTCTAACATACCCCTCAAACCATCATGACCATTGAGCGTACCCTCATTCTTCTTGTACATCTCGGTGCGCTTCATAAAGTTCAAAAACTCCATGACTTCGTACAACGCACAAATATAGTACCATCTCTGGCGGTTGAATGAACGATGGAGGGCGCCACAGTCACAGTTCCATTGTTGTTTCGCACTTGTTTCGTCCTCCATTGTCAGGTTGACGAGTTTCCACGTCAGAAGGGCCGTATTTGGCAGCCAGAAATCCCCGCAGCCTATACCATTCAGAACTTTTTCAGTTGTCGTGGTTACAACAATGGATCCGTTGGTAAAATTAAGCCGGTCCAGGTGGCGGAGAGCAAACTTCAAATCATTGACAAGGATGAATTGATCCTGGAAAGAATGGAATAAGGGTATGAATAGGAATTGCTTCTAAAATCCAGGTAGGGAACACACCGATTTGTCCTTGCAGACTGAAGTTACTGAATACCCATCTCTAAGAAAGAGATGGACACCTGATCAAAAGTGACGTCACAGTGGCCTCATGTGATGTCACTTTTGATCAGCTCTCCACCATACTGACATCGACGACAAAGTTAACCACGTACAGATCACAACATGGTTGAAATTGCCCACAATCCACCTGCGCTGCCGCCGAACCACGCCACTTGGGTCTATGATGCCATTTTGACCATCAAAAAGACATATTTTCTGTGGTGATGTCATCTGCACAAGGTCTACAGAGTGTGCAGTGGCTCATTGTGACGTCACTTTCGACCATGCGGATGTCCACGACAAAGTGCGCCATGTGTCATCACGTCATGGGTTGGCAACTGGATGCTGACACCTACCTTTTCTGGATCAACAACAATTTTGAGCATCACGATGACCCTCTCCTTCGTGTGGAAGTTTGAAATTTTGTTTCTACGGCGACGAGAGGGCAGGTTGTCACGGAGACGAGCATCATTCGTGTTGATCAGTTCATTCAGTGCGCTGTGGAAACTGCGGAATGCTAACCTGCAGACAAAATAGAAACGAAATTCATGCACAACCAGAAGAAATGAAGCAATTCTATTCAACACCATCTCTGAAAATTGTGCACTGGTTTTGTGGTGACTGGTCACAAATACCGGTAGGTTCCAGGCTGTGTGACGTTTGATTAAATTCTTAAACCTGATCCCTAAGGCTGACTACATCGGATGACACGTGACATGAACACCCAGGCAAACAATGGCTTCACAAAGGTTCATGTCGCGTGTCATCCGATGTAAAGTCACCCTAACAGGGACGTTTTTGTGGGACACCCTGTAGTAAAATTTTCTGCGTTTGTTCACCAGAAAACCACACAACCCACAATTGTGTCATTCATCACGCATGACTGAGGGCCGAATTCTTTGGTATGCAGGCAGTCAGGTGTGCAATGGATGATGTAATTGTGTGGTTTTCTAGTCAGTAATCTAGTCTAGTAATTGACATGGCTAGGCAAGTGCAAAAATCTGCTGTAAGAGGTCGTGAACTGATTGATCAGTGGGCGTGGCCACGTGGGCCATTGTATTGACCCATATTGTAAGGAACAATTGTCATGAACTGTGTGGTTCTGACTGCATGAGGCGTGGCTGGTACACTTCACTCTTACGTCATTTTGTAGGCCTATTTTGAAACAGTGTGCAGTGTGACAACAATCTAAGGAACTGATTACGCCCATTCACATCCTCCCACAGCAGGGGTTTGGCCTCGTTCCTCTTCATACACTCGCACACTTTGTGTGAGTGGATGAAGAGGAGCGAGGTAAAAACCCCTGCTGTAGGAGGACGGCCTATTCACAGACTCAGACATTGGAGTGGGCAATCCACTCATGGGCATCATTACTACATGGAAGATGACGTCCTTCATGGACAGTGTAGGGGCTCATAGTCCTGCAGGGAAGAGAACACAGCCGATTGGCAGTGAAGAGGACAAGTGTGTTTTATCAAGCACATGAGGAATCAAACCAAAAACCTCATAAATGCTAAACCAAAATGTGGGTACTAATCGGATCAAGGGCCTTGGCAACAGAAGTCAGCTACACAGCAGCTGGTGCTTTGGCAGAAGTGAGGTAAGTGGTCTAAGTTCTACCATTTTTGTGCTGAATCCTGTAGGTGTGCGACACACAGGCGTTCGTAGCGCCATCTGAGGTCAGTGTAGTAGGAGTATTATACTCCTACTACACTGACCTTAGATGGCGCTATGAATGCCTGTGGTGGGACAGCGTGAGGTGACACAGAATGACATGATTTTTTGTCACAAGTGACATGATGGGCTGTTTTCTTCTCTTCTTATGCTGATGTCAGGTCGACCTTATGACGGCACAGAACAGTGGTGACTGACTTTTCCGGATCACTCTGCATCTGAACCATGACCGTGACAGTCACAAATCTTGATAATCACGATAAAAATCCTGAATATTGGACCTACCCCCTCTCTCCTTCACTGCAATGACTCTGATAACAAGTCTCGAAATCATCTTCCTTCAAATAGGGAAGGACAGGCCACAACCTTGTGATCAGATGGTGGAAAGCAGCCTGGGGCATGATGGTGACTCTCTCCTCCTGAAATAGATCAGATAAACCTTAGTAGTTTTATGAATATGGGCCCAGTTTACTCAACTCTTAGGCCCCGATTACATACAAGTACGGGATATGAAAACGCCGTTAACAAAGGCCTCACAAAGGATTCATGACCATGTCATGAAGCCTTTGTTAACCGGCATTTTCGTATACCGTATACTTCTATGTAATCGGGGCTTTATCAACGGTGTCCACTACTACTGTCAAACTGCAGAAATGTACATTTCAGCTATTGTGTAGTAAGGCCTTAACCCTTTCCTCGATTGCGACGTGCGCCTATGTTTGCTAGAATGGGCCACATTTTTATAACTGATGAACTCGGACTTACCGTTAGGATTCCATCCCCCATGATGATGACGTATTTCTTGTATAAATTTTCGATAAACGGGTCATCTAACTTGCTGGGCAGTTCTTCTGATCTGTTAGCATGTAGCATTACCTATGGAAAAGAAATGTTCTTCTGTACCAAAATACTTTCGAAGTCAAACATATTTTACGACAATACAAAACATGTTTACTTTGGAAACATTATAAAGTATGATTCACCCTAACTTCCACATGGGCAAAGTGCCAGGCCTGTGCAACCAACACCACAAGTGAACACAATGATTAAACCACAAACCACAGTATTTACCAGTTGACTGAGCACAACCTTGGATTTGCTATAGGCTGATGGAAAGTAAACGAACCCTAACATCATTAGATAACTGCAACATAGATTATTTACCACTGACCTGTGCACATTTCCAAGCTCGGCACTTTGTCCATGTTGAAGTTAGGGTGAATCATACTTGACACTATGTACATAGCATGGATGAGTTTTGATTCTGTTGCCTGTCCCGGAATTTTGTCACATTATCTTGGTAGTTGCATTTTTTGCGTACAAAGGTACTCATCATTTGATGTCAATGATGCACGGCAACAAATAAGTCTTTAGCAATGACAAATGCCATCACATGATGTAGTTGGAGCACATTACCCTAGCGAAGCAGTGGAAAATGTCTCTTGACACCCAACACAGCAAAAACACAGGATCAAGATGTTATAGTCCGTTCCAGATACCTAAGGCAAATGGTACTAGGTTGAACTCTGCAATGTTACACGACCCTGTTCACTATTTTGACGAGCTATTGCACAATACTTTAACAGGCGAGTCCAATAATGCATGTATAGAGAATAATGCATGTCACCTTGCCTATTGGCTGTGTTTGTGGTCAAGCTATTAGTAGTAGACTAACCACAACTGACAAGGTTAGCCAAGTGCGATTTGCCTTGGGTATCTGGAATGGACTATAGCAAGACAAACCTCCAAATCAGAACTGTCTTCTTCCTTCCTTGCTGCCGCCTTCTCTAATTGGCTTCGTCTGCAGCTGCAGCAGCAGACAACACACAAGATGATGAGGAAGATGATGAGGAAGATGATGATGAAGATGAGGATGCCGAGCCACAGCGGAGACAAGATGAGGCCGAAAAGAGCCCAGTGTTTATTGGGACCTGAAAAAGATACAAAAGCAATGAGAGGAAATATCAGTGATTTTCTTCACCAGAAACCACTCTGGAATACCTCTCTTACGTTGCTACACTTGAGGTTTAGTTCAGAACTTTGTGAATCAATTGGTAACAGGACAATTATCTAGGACAATTCATTTGGGACAATTCTGGCCTTTTTAATGTTTCTTAATGATTTTTCCTACCTCTTGTAAAATCTCCGTAGGGATCAAGGGTAACGTTAGACTTGATGGACTCCACGCTCTGATTCAAGGAAGGCACAGCAGCAACGTAGTGATACATCCCAGCAATCTCTTCGGCAAGACAATACTTCGTAGCATTGATGATGAGCGATTGGTTTGCAACTTGGTAAAGCTGTTGTGGATACTCGGTGATGATTTTGTCATTTCTGTACCAGGTTACCGTCGGTTGGACCGTTGGATCATAGTCCAGATGGACTCCCAGAAGGACTACATCACAGAATGATGACACCATGGCATATGCTTCGGGTTGCTCGGTGATTTTTAAAGGGCCTAAAATGAAAATGAAAAGGTCCCTAGATATGGAAATATTGAATCTCTGCAACTCACTGATTTCAGCCATGGATCTGATTCTCTAATGCCTTATGCGAGGGTCCGTGGGTTCGATTCTGGTAGGAAGCAATGTCTTTCACCTTAGAAACCCGATTCCTATTTCATATTCTGATCTGATTCTCTCATATCTTTCCAAAACTACCGAATCTGCCACTGAGATAACACAGAAGGTTTTGGACCAAGTTGATGAATTTCATATTGCCTGGTCCAATCTACACATTGAGAAATTCAGTAATACTGTCACTAAAATCAAGAATATATATACATGTATTCTTGCTGAAATGAACACCACACAAAACGGATGAAAAATGGCTACTCACTCAAAACATTGATGTATCCAGACTTGAAGATAGTCGTCTTCCTTGGGCTATAACTTTGTGACACGCGGCAAGTGACGACCTGGTTATCAGACTTCTTTAGATCGTTCAGTCGAAAATTTCCGTACGAGTCGACCACCATTCGTGGATTAGATGTATCTGAGAAGAAAGCGGAGGGAGAAACAGATTCAACAGATGAGGCACATTGAAAAAATCTGCAGCAGGAACTTATTTCAGTTTCTTGAGCACCTGAATGAGTCTTCACTAAGTTGGTGCTGGTCCTTTGGCCTATGTGTTTTTGGTATTCATCGTATCCATGACGTAGGCCCAGGCCTACATGACGTTGTGACATTGCGCGTTTTTGCCCACCAGCTTCTTCAGCAAAGCAATGAAATTTGCCCACCACCCTTGCGTCATTACGGCGATGTCAGCAATGGTGGACACTGTTGGAGTTACGTCATGGATATGATGAATAATCAATCCTCCTTCGATGCACACGTCAACATAACTAACCATCGATTGCGGATGATCCACCACAAGGTTCAAATCTTTGATTTCAAGGTTCAACTTACTTCCTGCAGAGATCTCCACGTTATTGCTCAGCCAAACTAACTTGGCATTCGGCTCAGCTTGGACCTCGCACTTAAAGTGGACACTCTCACCCACAGTTTTGTTAACATTCTTCACCTGTTTGGGCCCAGGCAGAAAGACTGGGGGCTCTGGAAGGAAGAATACATTGTAGGTTGCGTCATTCCCATATATCGTAGTAAAGTGGTTAAAGCTGTCATTACCATGGCATTTTTTCAAGTACACCATACGAACTGTGCGGAGGCAGGATCGCACAAATGACTACCTAGGAACTGGTCCTTTTCAGGCATTCTTGACGATACTGAAAGTTCAAACGCGTACCTCGAACAATGACGTCATACAGAGACTCGGCCGTCCCTTCGCTGTTTTCTGCAGTACAAGTCAGGAACAGATCATCCGGATGCTTTGTTGAATCCACGATAAGTTTAGTGCCCCCCTCCAACAGGGTGATGCCCTCTTTAGGTAGGGGCATCTGATTGCGATTCTTTGTCCAGGTGATGTTGAAGTCGGGGCTGAAATATACAAGAATGAAATCAGATGCCACCAAATTGTACCTTAAAAGATGTTAAGGTGAGAGCCACGACTTCTAACTGGCTCATTGTTAGCTCCTTAGGTCATATTGGGCGATTAGTTGTGTCGAACACCACAAGTCAAACTTTGAGTACTTACTATCCCATGAAAATACAGAATAGGATGGCGTCTTCACCCTTAATGACTTCCACTCTGTGGAATGCAGCTTTATTAGTATTAGAGTAACTCAGTTCAGGCTTTTTAGGCGGAATGTCCCCAGTCACTGGAACAGAAAATCAAGGATGGAGTTAGTCCATGAAGTCTGTTAGTGGTTGAATCTCAGCAGAACAAGAATATGATTAGCCAATTTTGATCTGCATTAGGAAATGGTACATTTGCAAGTATGCTGTGTGACTCGAGTCCGAACTAACACTACCTTGGGAGTGTTCATTCCTCATGATTGGTCAAGAGGATCAATTTATCCTGACTACGAGGAAAAGGTCTCAACGGCAAAAACCAAATCAGTACCAGAAGCTCATTCACCATCTCGGATGAGTGGATGATAGCCTTGGTAGCCTAGTGGTTATCACATCTGCTTAACAAGCAGCAGGTCGCGGGTTCGAATCCCGGGCCATATGGGATTCATCATCCCTGGCTCTTCAGTCCGTCGCACGTGACAGTAAGCCACAGTGCCTTGTACCTTGTATCTTTGCAAGGGCAAGTAAAAGACCCATCCAAGTGAGGAACATGAGTAGCTTGAGATGGCCTCTTCCTACCAGGGCCAATAATGCTATGGCTTCTGCCCTGATGTAAAAAATAAAATACCAGTATGGATGATCTGTATCATTGGCTCAAATTTGGCTCCGTTACCCCGCGACACTGCATACTTACATTTAGTAACAGTCAAAGATGTCTCACATCCTGAGACTGTCTTCCCCAGCTCAGCATTCTTCGCAGAGCAAATGAATGACACACCTTCTTCCCCATCAGAAATATTAAGATATGCAATGCGGAGTTTTCCTGAAAATAGAACATAATTTCAATACAGTGAATTTGCTGGTAGTTTGTGAACTGTAATAACCTGGAGCCTCTTTCATAAAGTGACTTTAAGCTAATGGTACCATTAACTCAAGGCTGGGAAACTGCTATTGTGGAAGTGACAATACTGAAAAGCCCAAATTACTTAATGACTTATCACTTACCGTCTTTGTCAACGGCCATCCGAGGATAGTCCAGAGGCAGAAGCTGTTCATTTCTCTTGATCTGCCATGACCATGTTGGTGCTGGGTAGCTGACAGCGCCACCTGTCTCTGATTCACAACTGATTTCGAACGGATCGCCCTCTGTCGCTTTCAATGTGACGTTCTCCTTTTTGAGTTCATTGAGGACTGGAAAAAAGTGTCAAGTTCGTATGGTAAAATCTTCTTTTGAAAAGACAGTGAGAGAAGTTTAAAAGTTATGAATACGAAAGTTGTTTGCTGCTCCACTCCATCTTTAGTCATATTGTGATGACTCTTTGTGACCCACCATCACCAAACCAGTCGCAAGTTGCACTGAGGTTGGCAAGTTGGGACCGATTGTTTCTCTGTTTCAGTCTGTCTATTGTGAAGTCTGAGTGATTCTATTTCTTTCATTATCTCCTGGTGTCATCTTAGTACGTTTACACTCAGTTTCCTTGCGACTTACATGTAGCACACATTTGGTCAGCTAAAGTAATCATACTTTAGTGAACTAAGTTCAAACTACTTCTGGTCAACTCACACATCATTTTGACCTCGACATAGCCAGATACCACTGTCCCATGTTCATTAGAAGCGAGGCACTGGTAGGTGCCACTTTCTTCTTTGGTAAAGTTGACAAAGTTGATGACACTTGTAGCATTCTCCTCGGGATAAACCTTGTCATTAATTCTTTGCCATCCGACTCTGTAAATAAACAAAGGTTTATTGTCACAATTGAGTGCAGGGAATGAATAAAGTTAAAAGAATCTTTTGAAACGCTGAGACCTAAAGGATGTCTATGGCTATTATTAGGAAGTATAAGTTTGTAGAGATGAGTTTCGCTGGCAGCCATTTTTTCAAAATTAGGTCATCACCATGGGGATTTCCCCCACTAGGGAATAGGTAAGGAGAACCAATCATCTGTCACTCAGGAAGAAAATCTCCATGGTGATGGTCTAATTTTGGCAAGGTGGCTGCTACGGAAACTCTTCTACGATGACAATGTGATTTTGCATAACTGACCAAGAAATTTTTTTCAGTTGTGACTTGCCTATGCATTCTGTACTTGTTAGAGTTTTGTGGAATTCGTAACATCCATGCAGGAAAAGCAAGGTGCCACTTCAAGGCATTTAAAATAGCAGCCATAGGTTCAAGCAAACTTCCCAATTGCATCCACCGAGCAAGTCAGCCAACCCATCCCAGTTCTTTTACAGATCACCTCAACTAAAGATGTATAAATTTATCATGATTATAGTATTAATGATAGGCAGAAACAAATACTAAGTAGATTGCATCAAAGAAACTTGACGACTATAAGAACAAAAGAGACAATATCAAGTTAAAATAAACATTACAAGAGGCAGTCACTAACAAGCCATGTCACTAGAAACAGTGTATACTAAAACAGAAATGTACACATCGAACATGTACTACCAAGAAGAAACAAACCTTCTTGGCAACAAATTACATCAATATTCATCCTCCCACAGCAGGGGTTTTTATGTGTACCTCACTCCTCGTCATCCACTTCAGGAGCGAGACCAAAGCCCTGCTATGGGAGGATGCAATGCACTTTCACTACGTCTGTATCAGCATCACTCTGCCTCAAACAAATTTGAGATCGAAAAGCCACCGCATCATTAGCTCCAGCATGTCCAGCACCCACGCTTTGGGTTTGTTTTACCCATTAAAGCCTTAATTTATGACATGGAACAGCGGCAAGATTGTTAGTCAATTCAATATGCTATAATGCACAGCACTGCAATTTCCGTGAAATACATATACCCAGCAGAGCCGAGCAGGAAGCAATATGATCAGAAACATCTGTACATTACTTTTTTAAATGAAATGTAGGGTTTTGTATATGCAAGTTGTTGTCGATGTGCCATCCCGGGTGTGCCATAAACGAGGCAGGCCTCTGGAGTTACTGATTCAATTTAAAATATTTCATGCTTTAGGGAAGATACTGCAGTGGAAGCAGATCGCAGAGTGCTATTAGTGTTTATATTGTGACTCTATTGCAATTGAGGCCTAACGTCTCAATGACAACACTGAACTATACTACATAGAGAGAGCACAAAAATGAACAGAGAAATGTATGAAAAAATTATCATGATACGTGGCCCATCACAGCAAAATGAGTAGGAATGTGCAGAAAAGAAGACCCAAGATGACACCAGAGTAATTACAGAAATGGACAAAGTGAAATTTCACAATGGGCAGATCATCCTGAAATCAACAAACAGTTGGTGTCACTTTGGGTCTTCTTCTGTGCACATTCCGACTCATTTGTTGTTACAGGTTACATATTAGTTCAAAGAATTACACCAAAATTGCTCACTTTCATAGCTCATTAAGTTTATGTGATTTGACCGCATGCCCAGTGACAATGGAAAAACATTACATAATTTTCATGGATGGTACGACCTATGACCATGATGACATGATGAATCAAACTTTCCATCTCATCCAGAGGATATAGGGGTATCTTTCCACCACCAATTCTGGGGATTTCAAAACAAAGTTTTAGAGGAAGATGAGATATGAACTTTCCCCAGTGAACAGCCAGGTCACTGCAACCAATGGTTAAGCAAAGGAGGAACATGCCCCTGCCTCCATTCTCGTGATGCACTTTTGCCCTGGAAATTCCAACAGACCCACTCCACTGAAGGGCAGAATTGCCTTAGGAGGATCATGTTTTCCATAGGACCAGCTCCCCAATTATATTTAAACAGATCACAAATAAGTGAAACGTAATTTCAAAGGCATGTCAGGTAGACATGCCCACGTAAAAGTTGCTCTCACCTGAAACCTAATTCAGGTTTAACTAAATGTGTGGCTTGGTCGTATATTTTAGTCGATAGAACTTACATTTTTTTGAAATTTTTGCATATTTTTAGGTATTTTGGTTTGAAAAAACTTTTCTGGAAATCCAGACCGAGATTCAGACCAAGATTGGTTCAGTTCAATTTTGCCAAATGTAAACAGGTCGCGCCAGCTTGTCCTGGTACCACATGGCAGTGTGAACCGGGCTGTCCCGCTTAAATTTCAAAGCGGGTTTGGTCTGGGTCAACCTTGGCAGGCTTCAACCGGGCTGGTCTAAAAAGGGCTTAACACTGCAAGCTTGCAATTGAGGATGATTCTGTGATTAAAAGTGAAAAATTTTGTAACAAAAAAAATTTTGTAACAAAAAAATCTATGTGTTAAATAAGGATGATTAAATAAGCATAGAAAAGGCCTTTGATAAAGCCAAAACATAACCTGATAACACCACAATGCTTTCTAATGAAAGATGCACACGGAACACAACACCATAAATTCTAAACCTTACGAGGGTGTTGGTATCCCCCAGGCGCTACACGTAAGGGAAAATTTCACCCCTTCCTCCTTGTACAATATGGATGGCTCAACCATTGATATTGTGGGCGGAATATGAGCCCCTGGAAAAAAACATTCCATGATTGAGCACAAATACACCTGCCCACCTGAACACTGAGATACAGTAAGATAAAAATGGTAAAAAAACGAACATCAGTATGATAGTATGATAATATCAAAATGTGTCATTTCGATAACTGTCTATCTTGGGGATAGAACAGATGGTTCACCTTCGAATGCCAGTAGCAATTTCATCTCACCACAGGGTCCCCGCCAGAGGGTACTTTGGGTACAAATATAGTACCCTAAAGAAAGGGGCTGGAGGAAGAACGCTCCCATGTCCAAAGTGTGCATATCTCAGAAAGTATGTGTCTGATTTAAATAAAATTCGCAGTGGTGATACTTGAATCTGAAAGATTAACAATCACCATGAAGAGAAGAAGTAATATTATGTAACAGTGGCTAAGACAATGCATTTTGATACTTGACAATAAATCCTATTGTATACTGTTGAAACTCCTAAAAATGGTCATAACAGCAGGCCTAGACCAATGGTAACTGATTAGGCCTATTCTATCAAGAAAAATGCCCACCACATTCACGAAAAATGAGATAATTACTTGACAATTAGACTGGACAACTAAAGTTGGGTGCACTCACTCTTGGTAAGAGCCAGATCTCCTAACAATATGACACTGGCCCCAATGGTGTGTTGCAATATGATTAGGCCTATTCCTGGGGGCCTATTACCTAATGCAATGAACATAATTACCAGTGTTATGTGCAGACGCAATGTCACCAGAATTGAACATGTTGCATTATGCTTTATATTAACCAAAAATACACCGTAAGCTTACACATACACTACACTGTATAATGTCGAAGGCCTACCCTGCTTGACTAGTCAGTGAATGTATTGCATCATCGCCTTGATGCAGTTATATGGTAATACAATGTTGACCTGAACTTGCAATCAGCAGATCAGCCAACCATGACATGGTGGTAGGTCTGCATGGTGCGAAGTGGTTTTGTTGTTGTCATTCCTGCTGTTGAGTACACCCATTAGAAGTTGAAGTAAACATCATTGTTTTATCGTAATTGTGTGAAAATAAGTGAAGATTTCAACTGGAAAGTTAATGAGAAACAATGACTGAATACCTATGCCGATTCTGAGCAAAAAACCCCAGTTATTTCCCTACTTTTGTTGAGGTTCAAAAAAGCATTGTTTTAGATAATTAGGTTTTTTGTTCTCCCTGCATGGTGACTGTTGATCTTTTGCTGTCAAGTATCACCACTGTGAATTTTATCCAAATCGGAGCAATACTTTCAGAAATATGCACACTTTGGACATGGGAGCGTTCTTCCTCCAGCCCCTTTGAGGGTACGATATAGTACCCTGAAAAATCACTTCAGTAATGTTTTTCTTAAATTTGTTGCATTTCAAATGCAACTTTCATGCAGAAGGAAGACTAATTTTGCATTTTGGAGTGTAAAAAATGACTCTGGAGGCCATTATTAACAGAAGAAAAAAAATGTTTTCAAAAACTCCCCCCCCCCCAGGTCGTACCCTGGAAAAAAATCCTGGCGGAAACCCTGCACCATGATAGAACTAATAAACTTACCATATCGTGAATTCATTAGAAAACCCTGTCAGTAATCTAGTCGCTGGAAAGTACTCACTGAGAGCTTTCCAATGAATACCTATGTGACGGCTTTCAGCTGCCATTAAAAGCCTTTTTCAAGAGGATTGGATTGATCTATTTGCAGGTAGGCCTACTTTGACGAGAGAGCCAGCACTGCAGAAGTGTCAAGGGAGTCTCTTTATTGCCTGAGGAACTACAGGGCAACCTCTCTATGGGACACCTTCAGGACTGAGGTGCTGCCCGTAATTGAGGGGTGTCCTGATTACAGAGGTCAGAATACACAGAAATGTCAATTTGGGACTGCACTTCAGTGTCCTTAATAGAGAGGTGTCCGCCTGGTAGAGGTGTCTAAGGGATGTTCCACTGCACAATCTTATGTTGACACCTCAGTACAGTGGAACCTCTCTATTAAGGACACCTTCGGGACTGACAGGTGCTGTCCTTAATTGAGAGGTGTCCTTATTACAGAGGTCAAAACGAAGAGAAACAGTCAGTTTGGGACTGATCTTTGGAGGTGTCCTCCTGGCAGAGGTGTCCGCTAAGGGAGGTTCCACAGTGTGTATCATGCACAAAGTTCTTCCTTGACATATTCAACATGAGCATCTCTGATTTCCCAATGACTGAACCCCTCTTTGAAAACTTCATAACTATGAACCCCTCTTTGAAAACCACATAACTATGAACCCCTCTGAACTATGAACCCCTCTTTGAAAACTGCATAACTATGAACCCCTCTTTGAAAACTGCATAACTACGGGGTTCTATTCTAGGGAACAATTTACTTTGTGGGTCTTGGGGATCAAAATAATTTGGACACGGACTACAAAGATGGAGTCTCACCTTCTTTTCCATGAGTGGATACAAACAAACTCATGATTAATAGTAAGACCTGAGGCAGCTTCATCATTTTCATCCTCGCCAACAACCAAAGTCTGAAAAACAAGAAAAAAAGCAGGAATTCAGGGGGTGCATGCATTGGGAGAAGATGTTGCCAAAAATATACATATGTAGCATGGTCATTGGTAATTTTCATATGTCCGGCTTGTCCATCTTGTCTGGGTTGGCTTCGTGTTGATGCAGTAAGGCCTCATGTTCCATGAAAACCACCAGCAGAAATCTTGAGGAACAAAACCCAGGCCTAATTGATTGGGTAGGGGGGCTACAGATTCAGTAGGCCTACCATCAAAACATGATGGTACAGAACTCCTCCAGCCATTTGTTCCCTCATACGCCACTGATTATTTCTTTTCTACTTTTGAGCAGGACACTTATGAGATGGCCCTTAGTAAACACTAATCACTGGTAGTAAACACTTATTACTGGTAGTTTAACTCGGCCTAATAAATTAAGTGCCCGTAATAGTATAGGCCTGGTACAAATAGGATGCGAAAAGTGAAAGTGAAAATTGAATTGGCACTGACACTTGAATATTGAAAGTAACAAGATAATAAAGGCTTAAGCTTCACTTATTTGGTTCGACTTAATCTTTTCATTCATTAAGTCATAGGTCTGCTCATTTTTCTGATCATGTTGTTGTTTGTTTTGTGCAACTTTTGAAAGCAAAACTGATAAAAGGGTGAAGGAAAGTGGGAGACCAGTCATCCGTGAACCATTTATGTAACAATCAATGAACCATGACCCAAACAATGGAATTATTAATTGCAATTGAAACAAAACATAAGATGAGTCATCATGGCCATGGTTGATTGACGTTGATCGTTCTGTAGGCTTAAATTGGGAGAAATTCACTCCTCCCAAGACATCAATCAACCAACCAAGTGAAGTTTACAGGCCTAGCTACATCATCAACACAGGTACCACATAGTTGGCATAAAAAAAGAGACTGGTAGGCGAACACAGTGGTAACTAAAAGCAGAGAGCTGTCAGACGCCGGCATTGCTACAGCAGACGTTAGTCTATGCACATACAATGTATTACAATGTATACACAGGCTCTCAGTGCACGGCAGCAGCGTCTCTCCAGCTCCGCAAAGACGGGTCATTTTGCATCCTTGCCTCCACCAAACGAAAGAAAAGAAAAAGTCATAAATTGGGTAATTTGGTGGTAACAGACCTTAACTAACTGAAGACCTCTGATCTAAGGTTGCATCTGGGAATCTGCGGGTGCTGTTCGGAGTTCAATGTGAGAGGTTCTCTGTGGTGCGCGATGGATTACAGGAGCGCGCTGCTACTGGCTGGGCAGGGGACGAGGCTATCATCGAGTGCTGCCATCTTTAGTACTCATGCGGAACTGATATAAAGGGGCAGTCTCCACGACAAAATTTGTCGTCGGGCGTTCTGGGGTGAGTTATTAGGGGGCGCATTGTCCGCGGATGTGCCAATTAGTCCCAATAATTATACATTATAAATCACCCACAACATTTTTATGTTCAAGTCCCTGTGGGCGCGATATATAAAAAAAATAATAATTTAAAGTGATCACAATTGAACAAAATAGTAGGCCCTACTCTTCTAGGCTTCATAGCATCTTTTCGTTTTTTAAATCCTAACGAAGTAGGCTATAGGCCAACATATATTTCTTTAAAAAGGTCTGAAGAATAGCAAAAGGCCACACCCAAAGAATTAGGCTATGCCAAAGTCTCCAAAAGCGTTACCCAGCCTACATGTAGGCCTATTTCTTTTAAATCAAGTTGTCACTGGCTTTTCATTGGGAAAGGGTTCTCACAACTATCTAAGAAGCCACATGCGGGTTAGGCCTCGCAGATGCCTTAAAAATAGGCCTAATAGACTCTTGGATACAGTAGACCTTGGTGACAGGGAAAGCGACCGATCTGAGCCAGACCAGGGCGTGTGTCGGCCTAGGTTACGTTTTGATGCATTCCGGCATCCCAAGTGGGCGTCGGTCGATGAAGGCTTTCCCTAATCCATCACATCATATCTTATCTCCAACGATATTCATGTACATTGCCGCCAGATTGACTCTGACCCACGTACATTTCAACGCGGTTAAACCGCATTAGCGTCCGCGGGACCTCCGCCTGGCCTGTGCAGCAGCCTGCCTAACAGTGTAGAGGAAAATTTTCCAATATTAATCAAGGGACACAGCGTTACAGACAGCACAGTGATGCTTGTAGCCTCATATAACGCAAAAACATGTAGCTTTCTCTAATATGACGGTTGTGTTGGAATTAATGAGGAGTTTGGAGGAGGTGGAGCCGAGAATTGGGGTTGTGTTATAGCTTTTTTCCATCTTGTTGACAATACTAGGATACTGGGGAGGTGAGGTTTGGGGTTATGTTACAGACTACCCTATCAACCCCCTATCAGTAGTATACCTCTTCTGGATGCTAAATTACCCAAATTCTTACCAGGAATCTTGTTAACTCTTTTAAGCGATGGGGTGACCCTTTAGGAACCGAATAACTCTGGATTAGTGCATTTAATTTGAGGGGATTAACGTTCTTGTAAGTAAAAAATCGTATCGGCATGTTTTTCATGCTCTTGAGTCATCTGATGGAGTCGATGGACCTCACTAACAGCGATGCTGCCTCGGAGCAGACGACCCTCTGACAATTCGTGCAGTGTCCAGCGCCCCTTTCAGGTGCACCTTGAACTCATTTTAATCTATCAAAATTTTATCTCAAATACACTTTTAACTTTTAATATTTTAAACGCACGTCGCTTTTTCAATCTTCTTCAAAATATTTTCTACTTTTCTCTGCATGAAGTTTTAAATAAAAGCACCTTGTGCATGCTTTAATGCGTAAAGTATACAAATACTCTAATGTCGGCTTTGTGAGACCCCCGGACAACTGGGCTTTTCATTCTCTCCTCTTCAACAACGCTCAGTCATGTATATTTTGGGATAAGGGCCAATGACCAATCAAAAATGGAGAAGGCCCAATTAATGGCCAATAAAACGGATCGCATTTTTCGATTCAGCANCCATTAGGTACATTTCCTGCGGATAATCCGTTGAAGAAAGCGCCCTGCGACCTCATTTCGACTCCTGCAGCTTGCTTCTAGCGCTGCACACAGATGTACACGATGTAGGCACGATGTATAGGTTTGTACACACAGTGCGTGATTCACTGATGTCGCGTCATCGACGGAGCGTCCTCCCTGATATCTTAGGCCTGTTTATTGCAATCAAACTGCACTGAACCTATGTATACTATGTTTAGTTTGAGGTATTTTAGAATAGAAATTAAACCCTCGGCTTCGGGTCTTGGTTGCGACACCAAACCCGCTCGGGTGGAGCAAAAATTCCGTCCAAACCCTCGGCGAAGCGCCTCGGGTTTGGACTACATTTTAGCTCCACCCTCGCGGGTTTGGTGTCGCAACCAAGACCCTCCGCCTCGGGTTTAATTCCTTAATCCCCACTGGGTGATGGAAGAACCAATCACTGTGTGGGAGAAAATTTCCATGGTGATGACCTAATTTTGACAAGATGGCTGCTGGCGAAACTCATCTACATATCCGGAATCCTGGGCTCGGGCTTTCTAGAAATATAACCACGTGAAACTGGTGAAACAACTGAAAATCTCAGCATACCTTAAGAACAAAAACGGACAAGCTAAAAAATTGTTTTCCGATCTCCATCAGTCAATCCCCGAGCAACTTATGTTTTCATCCAACAGTCTTCTCTTGCCCATTTCCTCATATCGTCTTCCATAACCCGGTCTCCTAACGGCCATAAAATACTCAACAATATTGGGCATTTCCTTAGAAACGTATTACCGGATAAGACGATACATCACTTCGGCTAATGCCCTTGCCTCCTTGGATTACCGACTGTAAACAAGTGGCGACATGAAGGTGGTGTTCATCCGCTAACAATTTGCTGGTTGGATCCGCTAACAATTTGCTGGTTGGCCGATGATGTCAAGGAGCTCTTTTCCAGCATGATGCATTACCGTGCAACTGACTGACCAATGATTACAAAGGACAAAAGTCTTTCTTTCATTGCCGCTGAAGAAGGTATGACCTCGTACTGTCGACGCTGTAAATAGGAGCTGCCAGTGAGTTGACCAATAGGTGTCACTACGGCCCAATTCAATGCATGTAGCGGACCCATTCATTCTTGATCGGGCACCAACCACCTGGATTTTCCTGTGTATTGGTCCGCTAGAACTTTACTGCCATCTTTTGGCAATAGGCGCGGCTGACTGCTCCTATTGCATGGTGGGCGATCGGATGTTCCAGTGAAGGTGCGCACCGTCTAGCCTCCGAGCGCAGTGAAGGTGTGCGCACCGTCTAGCCTCCGAGCGCGCAACGAGACTCTGCCACGCCCGCACGCTCGCATTCGGGAACCGACCGGTTGGTCATGTGACCAGAAGGGACGGGCCACAGTCTGCCCACCATCCAGCTTTTTCGAATACCTCTCCAGTGCAGGTGGTCGTCAAAGGAGCGTATCTAGGCCTGCAAGACCAAGCATCGACGTCGATATCGACGTAGTGAAGGTGTCAGAGATCTACGACATCGACTTGAGGTGCATGACAGGGCCTACGAGGCCGCATCAGAGGACAGCCAGCCGAAACTGTCGTATGTGATAGTGTAGACTTCGAGAGCAGCATGTGAGTCGTACGAGAAGGGACACTTCCTCCTCGTAAGAAGGCACGACCGAGGTGGTGGAAGTATCTTTGGCCCAAGTTCTGGCTCGGTCCACGAGACTTCCTCACAATGAAGGACGGAGCAGTTGTCAAAGAGAGAAGGGTTAAGACGCTTAAACCGCCAGCAAGTTGCTAATATGTAGAGTGCATCTTAAGTAAATACCAGCATGAAAATGTGTGCGGAACCAATGCAGATGATGCAGTAACGGTTCCAAGCAAGTCACATAAGATCTCTTCAAACCAGCGAAGTTGGTTCAGGATGCGTGCTTCTGGATCGTGGTATTCTGTGTAGCTTTTGATGTGTAGGTTGTTATTGATCGCTGTTACCAGCGTTCAGTGTGTTACAACATCATCAAGTTGTATGTCGAGCGTGGTTAAGTTTGGCTACTTGTTGCCTGTGAAGAGTTTTTGAAGGTTTTGTCAATAATACGAAGTTACAAAGCATTGGAGTCAAGGTTGAATGCAATACAATCGTCTTTCTTTTTATTCACGTCGCAAAAACCAAACACCATTTTTGAGACAGGCTCATCTTCCGACTACCAAGAAAAATGAAAAAACACGGTAGTTCCTGGATCAGCGCATCCAACCAGGCACTACCCGAAAGTGGGCCCCAGGGCTCCCGGACGCCGCCTGACACAACCACTTTACTGTGAGTACGTGTTCATCCTTCGGCCATCCACAACCGTAGAGTCCGAAGATTCGTACTTTGCGAGGAGGAGACGGTGGAGGGAAGTACGTGAAGCAATAAAGATTCCAGCAACCACGCTACTTTAGAACCTCCTTTCCACACGGATATGTAGACTTCATCGATGTTTGGCGGTCCGGTCCGGCCACTAAGCATCGATATAGTCTGCTCGGTAGTTCGACCGCCTTCGGCAGGCCAGCGGCTCTAGCCATGAAGCAGCAAGAACGACCTGACTGCGATTTACAGACGGGAACAACCGGAAAGCAGGCATAGAGCGAAATCTCTGCTGGGAGTACTTCGCGGAGAGTATCCGCCAAGAACAAACACTTCGTAATGGTACCGCGTCATCGAAACATGGCTGCCACCTTTCACGAGGTGAGATAGTCCAGGCGCGGATCCAGAGGGGGGTTTTGGGGGTCGTGACCCCCCCTGCTCGCCACCACCAATTGTTTTTTTTTCAATAGTTTGTGACAATAAGCAAAAAAACGCAAGACTAAAGCTTCTATTTTTGATACTGAGATGCCAGGAAATCGCATCTACGGCCTTCTAGATTTCAAAATTTTCTGGGGAGGACAGGTTACTTCGGCGCAGTTTACTTCTGGCGCAGGTTTACTTCTGGCGCAGGTTACTTCGGCGCCCGCCTACAACGACCGCCCTCGGCGGCCCTGACCCCCCTCTGCCAAAAATCCTGGATCCGCGCCTGTAGTCCGTTAGTCCCCTGGCGGAAGGACGTGTCCTTGGTCAAAGACATCTCTCAGATCTTCGTGTCGCACGGTACGGTGAAGGGAACTCAGACGCATGGAATTGCTAACCAGTAGCAATAGAGTTAAGTGGAGTATTGACAGTGGTTGGTCTCGAAGGAGCAATGCCCATGAATAATTTATCGTGATCGTCCACACAACGCCGCCATACTTTTCATTAATGGGGCCAGGAGGGTTTATACGTTGGATTTTGCATTAATATTGAGTGGATCTTGAATAACGTATATCCAGGATGAAATGTAAAACGACCAGAGATATTTGGCAGCTGCAACGATTGACGTCAGATTGCCAAAGTTGTAATCGTCGAAAGATCTGTGTAGTGTGGGCGAATCGTTGCCGAGGTTGATCCAGTTGGGAGAGGGGGCACCAAGTGCCTCTTCATTGTAAATTAATAGTCGACGTCTCTTCAAATTTGATACAAGTAGGAGGGAGCGTCCTACTCTCCATTCCAGTTCCGATTGGCGGGAGGTTTATCAACGATAGCTCCGCAACGGCTGGGCCGAATTTGACATACCATACATCAATCGATTTGTCTTTTTTGGCGCTACAGCCATCATCACTGTCATTTTCCCGCAAAACGTGACAGAAAAAAGTTCCTTCACAAATCNCCGAACAATAGATGAGTGTAGGCGTTGGCCGAAATGGGCAGTTGCGAAAACGTGCTGTTGTTAACCAGCGTGTCCGTATGTCGTGTAGCTCTATGCAGGAAATCACAGCCTACGAGAAGATACGACGGAGATGATGTCTTAATGACTCTGTTTTAAGGGAACGAGCGATCCCAGCCTCTGCTCACCAAGGAAACTTTTAACGCCTACATAAACAGCTTGCCCCGCTGATAAACGGTCCGAGATTTAGGGTTATTTAGTATGCATATCATCATTTACGCTCCTTTTGTACATCTCGGTACACTATTTTCCCAGTTCGCCCATCAAGCATGTTCTATATTCACAGCCCAAAGCACAAACGACATGATTTTACGACTCGGCATCGATTTTCTTCGTCAGTTCCTCACTGAATGTTTCGGCAACTCAGATGCTTTCCCAAGCCACCAGGGATCGATTCTCTAGCTTGGAGTTTGGCTAAATATTTAAAACATGGCGTAAGCTACACCATGCAAACAGACTGGTAAGCTAAGGAAAATGTGACGGTATAAAATTTTCATGAGCTTGTTCAGATAGATACAAAACGGGATGTCATTATTCGCATTCATTTCTCGCATTGAAGTCTGCCTCGTTCTCGGCGATTCCGTTCGCACCGAGGTTGCTGATTGGCTGGTTTTGAATTTTGAATCTTGAGGCTGGTTAACGTCTTTGCCGCCCCGTACTCGCGGCGCTCCGCTAAATTCCTGTCGGAAATTGGGAGCCTCTTTCTTTACCAATCATTACGAATCCCTTGGCGGCAGATATTTTTACTGAACTCCTGCGATCGCTTATCTGGTCACATAGAATCATGAGTTAGACCACAGAATCGTCATAGCACCCCACTCACGTAGGCTACAAAACTTCTTCGCAATTTGCATGTAGATGGCAACAAGCTCTCGAATCGATGTCTGTAGAAGTCGACTCTGGCACCATAAACCAATCAATGACGCCTCTAAGGGGAGTGCAATCACCATATAAATATCTGTTCGATTCCCAATTCAGTCTACTTGTACCTCCTCCTGTGTCACTGCGTATCAAGACATGCCGGTGTGATACGCAAAAAGCGAACGAACTAATAAATACAGTCGGTAAACTACGCCAAGGGACATCAGGACGGACACTGGCCAGATGAGTTTCGCTTAGCAGCCATCTTGCCAAAATTAGGTCATCGTCATGGGGATTTCCCCCACTGAGCGATGGGAGAACCAATCATCTACATGTATCACTCTGGAAGAGAATTCCCATGGTGATGACCTAATTTTGGCAAGATGGCTGCTAGTGAAACTCGTCTATATAAAGTTTAGGTTATATTCGGAAGAGAGTTATTTTAGAGAACCTCCGGGTCGGCAAGGTCTACTACCTTGACCAAGCAGTCAGGCCAACACCTCAAACAAATTCTCAACAACTTTCTTCACCCCGTTAACTCGTTTTTTAACCCTAACACCAGAAATTCTTTTCACAAATTAGAATTTACTTGCTTCAACGTAACATTGACGTCATTGCCCTCTTCGAGACAATGTAGATAAAATAATTACCGTCCACAGAAAAAGAACTGACTGGGAGAAACACGTCACGACCGGAACATTTGTCTCATGCCAAGGAAGAAATTTTGCGTCAGGATTAATTGGTCAATTTTTCAATTCCCTTGCTTCTAATTCAGAAATAACGCAGGAAACATCCCGTCTACCAAAATTGACGTTTCTTTATTCATTACCATGATTTACTTGCCGTTAGGAACGTGCTTAGAATTGTAGAGACTTGGATACTCTCAGGCTGTCTAATTTTATAGCCCAGGTTCACAACATTGCATTTGCGAGTGTATTCTAAAGTTTCCTTGAAGTCCGTAATTGCAATTTATGTCTGTCAGCTGTTGAGATGGACTCATCGTTTCGACTATACCTCCGCCATCTTGGCTTCGACGGAGATTACGTGCGTGCGCACTTTATCTGGTAGGCAAACTGTGATTGGTCGCGATATACAAATTTGCCTACCGCACTTATCTGGTTGGCAAACTGTGATTGGTCGCGAGATACCAATTTGCCTACCAGATGCATATGCGCATGCGCAAACGGTCAAAAAAGGATGGCGGGGTCGTTCGAAACGGTGAATAGCATGAAAGAAGGAACACGATGCCTGTAGATTCCGCTTGGGAACCGCCGCAACAGAAACGGATCTTATGACATAAAATCCCTTGATAGATTGACAAGAAAGAAAACCCACGGATAATCTAGGGATAATCCAGAACGATTTAAGGCTCTAACTCTCCATCATGCTTGTTGTTTCAGCGTCGTGTGGCTGATGGATGACTGACCATGAACGTGGACGCGCTACTGAAGGAGGCTGGCGGGTACGGCCGTTACCAGTCCTACATGCTCATTCTTTTTGGAGTCTGCATTCTTCCTTGTTCCTTGTACGATTATTCATTCGTCTTTATAAGCGGCCTTTATCAAGATTATTGGTAGGTAACTAACATCCAATCAGAAGCATCCAGTCAGTGACGTCATACGTACGTCAATGCGGATAGGCTACGTTTTTAAATCGTAGACCACTCAGGAAACGTAATGAGCAAGTAATGAAAATGTTGTACTGGAATCGGAGGGACTAGCCTTTTCGATCCGGTCAGAAGGACTTTTGAACGAAACTAAGCCGAAATAATGAGCAACTGAGCAACTGCATGAAGCTACCATTTCTTCGGAGCCAGGTAAGACTCGGGGGCAATAACACAAAAATCGTCTTCTTATTCCAGAGTTCGATTCCCTTACATTTCTGTCAATTTTTTCCAGGTGCTACACCGAAGAGTTGGAAAACGCCACCAAGTGGGACCAATGGTGGCTAAGCATCCCGAACTGGACCGACTTTCGGGATGTTGAACACCATAGTAAATGTATGAAATTCGCTGATATTGATTATTTGGAGCTGAACACCACTAGTTTCAACAGGACTGCTCTCGAGGAGCAACATCAGCCGACAGTGGGGTGTGATAGTTGGACGTTTGATGAGGAATCTTTTAATCAAACTCTTCTTACTGAGGTAACGTGTTGATTCAATTCTCGCATCGCTGGGACTCGACTGTTCTCTCTCTACAACTGGAGTCAACTGCCTTCTCGACTGTCCTCTACTATACTGTTCTACTGAAAATACTAATTAGGTCCCCCTAAAAACAGGCCTTTCATATTTCACATTCCATCCAAACCTCTTGAAATAATATTTGCAAATAGTGTTTCGGGTTTGGCACGAACTATCTTTTGGAAGCCTCCTATTTCAGACTAAGACGGCGGAGACCTGAAAATTATGATTGACATGTCGTTATAGCGTGGAGACATCTCGCGAAGAGAATGACTTAAGTTATGATAATTTATTCAACATGGCTGCCCCTGCGGCCATTTTAGAGGTGGTAATGAGGCGGTGGCGCCGCTTCACAGTTTCATTACGGATATTGGTAACTGCAGAAATGTAGGTCTACATGCATTGAATGAAATTAATTTTCATTTTAATGGAATATTTTTCTTTTCAGTACGGTCTCACGTGCGATAAAAAGTACCTTCTTGTTTTGATCGATCGCCTTTATGTGTTTGGTCAGATGGTCGGCGGCCTGTCGTTTGGTCTTTTAGCAGACAAGTAAGTGAAGAAAAGCCTCCAAGTCTTTGTCAGTAGTGTAGGCGTGTTGAGGAGGGGAGCGAGCACCAAGAACCATCATGTACTTCAGGATGGCTCTGTTATCAAGCAGGCGACACTATACACGAAAGCATCGTCTAAAAACCATAAAACCAAAGTGCTAACATCCAATAATCATTACTGTATATATTCGTTTCCATTTGGACCGTCTCCAGTCGCATTCCCCAGTGACCATCGCCTGGAATAACCGATATTAGGCAGCTTTGCCGACTCTGTAGCCTACACGGGGTCGGCATACATCCTGACCATCATGGCCGACTTTATCATTCTATACGCACACTTGAAAACGATCTGGGAAGCTGGGACGTAATACAGATCGATATTAAGGATTAAGTATCTTTGAATATTGATGGTCATTAGGGCTCTCATTATCCTGTCCCAGGGGCTTAGATGTGAGCTAGAGTTCTGACACGGCATAGAACATGCAGTACAGACATGTATGCCAACTACTTATATAACCGCTTTCTTCTGCGTATGGCTGGTTGTCCCAGTAGCATACCACCCGGTTTCTATTCTTACCAGCAAAGCTCGAACAGACATTAATTAACAACTTTATTGAGTCACTCTACTTTGTCGAAGGTGAGACAGAACAAATCCGGCGTCATTCGGGGGTTTCGCTATTTATTCGGAGCATATTATTGGCGACATCTGACGTTTCTTTATGTTGTACTGAAGGATTCAATGAAGTGGGCACTGGGGCTAAAAGTCACTGAATGGACCTTATATAAATGAGTCTAGTGTATATACAAGAATTTTCCCACCATTGGGCGTCGATTTGCTGAACGCAGGCAATCGTGGTTTCATTTCTGTAATCAACACCCCGGCTGGTTGATTCAATGTTGTTTTGATGGCCACAGTGTGAAACTAATAGGGTATCGATCGCTGAATTAATTATTTCTAACAACAGTTTAGATGAATTCTACAGCGTCCATCAATCATATGCGGTATTCAGTGGGCACTTTGGTAAATGGCGACGTCAAAACCTTTACACTCGATGACAAGAGACAATTTTATTGCCTCACATTTGCTGCAGCAAAATTTACCACACATCGTATATTTTTGACATTAACAAAAGAAATTTCCATGACACAAATGGGTTAGGTTATTTTTGTTATTGGATATGGTTGTGACGGAGGTTAAAGCTGGGGGTAGCACACATATGGATGAGCTCCGTCACAGACATGAATTTGTACCTGTGCTGCCACCTTTTGTTACAGTCTACAACCCTTGTATTTTATCTTCCAGATTCGGTCGACGTAAAGGCGTAATGGCGGCGCTGATTTTTCGGGCATTCGCCGCTAACATAGCAACCACATTATGCAAGTTTCATCATCTTCCTGGTTTCATTATCTTCCGCTTCCTGACTGGCGCTGGTGTCAGTGCGGTCTACGTCACCGTTTACATTTTGTGTAAGTACCTACACGCAGAGGACAATTGCTCAGAGATTTTTCTCGTAATTCCCTGTCAAGTCCGCCATGACCATGTCAAGTCCATCATGACCAAATTAAAGAAGATTTCAATCAAAACACAGTTAATAGGGCGGATAACCGTCACGTGGCATCAATCCAACTTGCTCATTTGCTACTGTTTGGCCTGATTGAGGTCGTGTGACTTGAAACTTGCCTCTGATTGGTCGAATTCCTACGGTTCCCGATTTCACCAAGAGGATTAAATACTGAGATGCATGGGTAGCCCGGTACGTCCACTATCACGTGATCGACGTTTCGAATGCACGTGATTGGTCAACGAAAGAACAATCAATGGCCTATCAACCAATCAACGTGTTTGTCTTCGGCTTAGTGCGTTTCGGACGATCACGTGGTTTGTAAACAACAGGCGCTACCGATCTGCCGGTGAAATATGGAACCAAAATAGAATTTCTTGCAGCTGTAATGAATCGAACGTGTCTTTTTTCTGATTGGTCAAGTACCCATCACTCTTGATACAAACTTAGCTTGATTATTTTCTGCCGACAGGTCTTGAAATCCGTCCCTCGAGGTACCTGCCATCAAAGGGAGGAATGAGTATCCACTCTTACTACGCGCTCACGACTATAGTCTTCACCGCCGTGTGTTACGCGATCCAGGACAACTTTACCATACAACTCCTGATAGGTATCGCCACCATACCACCCATATTCATGTTTTGGTAAGAGTTGCAGTTAAAAGCTACTACAAATCGCTAGCAGCCATCTTGACAAAAGTAGGTCATCGTCATGGTGATTTCCGCCACTGGGGGATGGGAGAACCAATCATCTGTCACTCTGCAAGAGAATTCCCATGGTGATGACCTAATTTTGGCAAAATGGCTGCTAGCGAAACTCATCTATATTCAGAAAGTTAAACGAAACATTTGACCGTGTAGGACCCGAAACGGCTGGCCAAAGAGGTAATCTGTCAGTAGGCCTATAATGGGCTGGCATAAACCAGATCATCCACCTTTAAGATAAGCAAGGGAGACTCACATTTTGTAACTCCTTTTCCTNAAAAGCAAAAAACCTTCCTAAATTGCAATTTATTCCCGGTTAATTCTTACACCTACTGGACTAATTTTTCGTTGAAAAAAAATTATACATTCTGAAATGACCTTGGCCTTATCCAATGACCTTGATCTTTTTATTTATTGGCAACATGCCAAGAAGTTAGCGGGCATAATATGAGTTATGGCTCCACCTTCAAACTGAAACATTGGCACACCTGAGTAAAAAATATTCGGCATTAAACAAATTTCACGGTTTTTACTTCCCGTTGCCATGGAAACCAAAATAACTAGGATTGCCCAAGGATGCCAATGTGTCATCAGGCAGATTCTGAAACTACATATTCAACTCTCTTATATTCAACAAAAAAATCTTCTATAGACCGTATTGCACGGTTCAGCCAAAAAACGGGGTTTCGCTGCCGGACTAGTTCAATCTTCCCACAGCATTCCTTTGCCACAAATTATAACTACATCCCTTTTTCTGTAGGAGGATTATTATTCTTCACACGGGGCTTCCTACTTTCCTTCGTTGACCACGTCATTGTTCGTATTAGGAGCTGCCCTGACCCATTCCTTCTTGCCAGAGAACCTCAACTTCAGAAAGTTTCCTGACACCATTGCTGACTGCCGGATTCTTATAACTAGGTGAGTAGGTCTTCCCGTCTCAAAGACTTTGCCATGGCTTTGACAAGCAGTTGCCCTCCTAATCCAAGGGGTTGCTATAAATTAATCTCTGGTTCCTAGATCAGATTTCGGTTGCAGGGACCTCTAGAAAGAAAGGAGGTGAAGCAAAATAAATCTGGAATGCAAAATCCAAAATGGCCACCAGGCGGCCATATTGGAATTTGACGCCTATTGATGATCACATGGTACGTGTAAATGTTGTTGTTGGCCAAACCAGACCGCTGCGAAAACTCACCAATGTTTTTCAGCCCCGACCAAAGCAACGACAACTGGCCTGATGATACCCTGACACCCAAAAACCGCGAGGACACCGCATCGACGTGTGCGTCATCCGATCACATGACCAAACACAGGCCGAGTTCCGCAGCCCTCAGCGAACAAAGCGACGAAGTACGAGTGACGGCCGTGTAGACTTTACTACTAACATCATCCGGGCTCGATATTACCAAACATATCTTACAACTTTCGCTATTACATAGAAAAACTCACAAATTAAAGCAGGGTACATTTATATCGGCAGACCAAAGGACCCGTGGAACGATTTTTGTGATATAGGCGACATGCTCAAGTGGCGTCATCTTTCGGTCGTTCTTGACATTACGGGAAGCTTTTGTCTTCAGATTCTAGATTTCTTGCAATTTTTCTTCCAGGTTTCACGATCAACTGCTCGCTCATTTGATTATACAATAATTTTATTAAAATCTTCTCAATATGCATGTTTTATCCATTTTTGGATGTATAACAACAATTAATCTGTCAGTACTCGCACTTAATAACTTGTATCATACACTATTTGTATCATCTTACTTTACTGGCGATGGATTACTGGCTTTCTGAAAGCAGAACAAGCTGATGACGATACATCGTACGTCATATGGTCACGTGACGACAGTTCATGACACCAGGGGGCGTTCCCAAACAACTTTTTCTGGTGATGGCGAAATGTGTAGGCCTCTCTGTTGTTGTCGGAAGTCTGTTATCATGTTTTAGGCTACTGTATGGCTGAAGGGGTTATTGTCGTCCTGGGTACACATAAAGTGTACCCAGGTTCGATGTCGTCAAGTGAAATTGTACCCTGGGTCCACTTTCTTGTTACAAACTGTACCCAGGTTCTGATTCAGAGACCTAGGGACGAGCTCATTCTCAAGATTTCGTGGGATACGTGAATTAGCGTATGTTGGTTCCAGGATCCTGCTGCTATGACCTTGGAGGAATTATACTGACAGAAGGAACAGCGAGCTACATGTAATTGCCCCTCTATAATCCCTTTTTCACAACTCCCCAAACAATGTCCAGAACACAAAGGCTCGCAGTGTTTGCACAGCAAGCTATGACACATATGATCAAACAAACCCATCATGGCCATGCACAATGGCACATGCACATGTACATGTAGGCCTACATGGAAATGACACGTTTTCTTGTCTAGCTGGCGAGCTGATTAACTATCTCTGTAACCACCCGAGGTTGAAAACTGTCCAGCTGGTCAAAAATAAAATTCTTCCAACTTCTCTTCTTTAGCTTTTTTGCACGGCCACCTTGCAGGCACTAATATCAAGTGACTTCACCGAGAACAACCTCGCCCCGAGGTCTCTAAATCAGAACCTGGGTACAGTTTGTAACAAGAAAGTGGACCCAGGGTACAATTTCACTTGACGACATCGAACCTGGGTACACTTACCCAGGACGACAATAACCCCTTCAGCTACTGTATGGTGCCCTACTTGTGTCAGCTGAGTAGGGCTGAATGGGTATCAGTGTCGTCCGTGGTGTAGTCAAGTGTACCCAAGATCAATGCTGTGATGGTCGATAAACTGCAGGCCTACTCTACCCTGGGGCCATATTCACGAAGACATCGCAACAATAGGCTTGCACGCAATTCTATTGTTTGGCTGCACATGCCCTATTGTTCACTAACAGCCTTACAATAGAGGGCCATATTCACGAAGACATCGCAATAATAGACTTGCGCGCAAGTCTATTGTTTGGCTGCACATGCCCTATTGTTCACTAACAGCCTTACAATAGATTTGCATGCACGCAGAGTTGCGAAGGCTTCATGAATATGGCCGCTGGTTCTCTGCTGGCGGCCATTTTGAAAAACGCAATGGCGGCATCGCGTATTGAAACACGACACTGAACATTGCCTGATTGTAGCGAAATCAAATGCGATTCGAAAGAGGGATCCCTTTATCGGACTTGTGCGAAAAATGCAGAAAGATACCGACGAAAGTTTGATGGAATTTCGCGAAAATTATGTTGAAATTGTTTGAATAACGGTGCCGGAGGAAAAAACCTGACGCAGTACGTAACGATTTGGAACAATAGGCCTGTTTATCAATTCTTCGCATCTTTGTCCTGCACCTGCAGGATGTTACAATTGGTCAGACAATTACGTATCTACAAATATAATACATGTCGGCCGTCTCTACATTATGCATATCATTAACCAGTCTTCATATCCTACTCATACGAAATTGGCCATTCCTTGTTTGATCCGACACCAAAAAAAGGGTCATTTAAGACCCTTTTTGACCCATTTTCTCTTTTTCAATGCAATGTTATTACTTGTCGATATTTTATACGTTCATGTTATGCCATGTTTAATAAAAATACACTTTACAATTTCTTCGAGAACAGATGTCATAATTAGTGTTTGTGTGTCCCTGGCCTCTTATCAATAGTTCCGCTCTTGCAGCTTCCGTGCAAGAGGTACATGTACATAACAATATAGATGAGTTTCGCGAGCAGCCATCTTGCCAAAATTAGGTCATCGTCATGGAGAGATTTCTATGCCACGATTTCGGTATGACACCTATCGGCAATAAAATATAATGTCTACTCCGGCCAACCTTGTGTGTGAAGTGATACACGCCTAATCGAAATCTGTGGTTACATTTCTTTGAAAAAATATTATGATATCGACTATTCAGTCGTCTGGTCGTTCCAGACTTATTGATTATAAACAACATGTAGGCCTAGCTTGTCTATTTCAAAATAGCTTTTTTCTGAAATGATCATTGAATACAATTCTAATTGCACCTGTACAACTTGAACTTCCGATACAGAACTTTCATAACCGTATCTCAATTCATGAAATAATTGCCAAATTTATTTACTTCTGTTAGTTCAATATTACCATGTGGTCGGTTGGTCAACATTGTCTCTGTGAACAATAACCCATTGTCCATCTCCACAATCATTTTGTAATCATCCTGCAGTGTTTATTGACATGCAGAAAATGAACTCTCCGCAGACGAGTTCGACAACAGTTTTCTATTTAAGTGACTTTTCTCACCAACATCGTCATCGGAGAGTCGCAAATCTACCACTTCCCATAAAGCAGGAAGTTTTCAATAATTTTCATCAGTGAGAGTAACCATCTGTTTCACTACTGATTACTCGAGAAGGAATCTCAAAAATGGTAAGTTTCAACATCATTCGACTTTGGGAGAATAGATTTTTATGAAATCACTGCCGTTGAAATCGGATTGCTGTTTACGAAGTCCGTTTGATTTATTTATTCCGATGTATTTTACTTACCGGTGAAAAGTGAAATTCTTTGAGGAATACCTCAAAAAGGCCACACTAATTTAGGCCTACTGTCATGCACTGTGTGTTCGAGAAAAAGTTTAACGTGACCGTCCCACGGTGCGACACTCTCGACCTTCCATTCTTAGGCCGACTTCCATTCACAAAATAAAACCAAAAGTAGATTCGCAGTTTGGCTTACTGTCTTCAAATCGTGGCTCCTGAAGAGATATTCTGTGTCAACTTTACTGGAAGTAGGCAGTTTTTTCTTTGGGGTATTCATAATTGTAAACGTAATTGTATTTTTTTCAGTGGCGGATCACGTCACTCCTGTTGCTGTTATTTGCGGCAGCATCAACAAGGGCAGATCTTCAAGCAACCGTTGACGAATTGAAGAAAACTGTGAGCGACCTGGCGGCGCAGGTGATGAATCAACAGCTTGCACATGAAGAGAGAATTCGGTTCGTATCTCCAATTAGTTCCTTTCTTTCGATTTCGCTTACATTTTACTCGATACTGCTTCATTTCTGGTGGTGAATATTACTTCCTTTCTACTCGATACTGCTTCATTTCTATTCGATACTCCTTCATTTCTACTCGATACTACTTCATTTCTACACGATACTGCTTCATTTCTACCCGATACTACCTCCTTTCTACTCGATAGGCCTACTGCTTCATTTCTACTCGCTGCTTCGTTTCTCGAAGATCCTGCCTCATTTCTACTTGATAGAGCTTTCTACTCGATACTCGCTTCATTTCTACAGAATATGATACTGCCTCATTTCTACTTCAATGTTTTCTTGCTTTCTGATACATCTCTCTTCCTGCTCTACTTTGCTTATGGAAATTTGCCCTAAAACGGCTGCTTCCTGACACTCGGTCGCGTTTCGTTGGTCGACATGACTATGACACCTCATCGTACCAACATGAATTCATTAAATCCTGACGGTGTGTCTAAGTCATAAGCTAGTCTTGATCGAAACGAGGTTTTTTTCCAGTTCGGACGGTTCCTCTGGACTCAAGCAAAATCGGGTCGTCGCAGTTGGTACCCGTCCTTACTACGGCAATACATTCACCGGAAGACGCTTCGCTGCAGCACACGATCATACAAACTACAAAAGCACTGTGGGAATGGGAGAGGTCGTGGTTGTCATGAACGGAGTCGAATTCAGGACAAGGCATAATGACTACAAGATGAATATGCCGGTTAAGGGTGAGTCCAAACCTTCATACAGATCGTTGTAGGGGCTCGTGAAGACACTGGATACTGAGAGATGCCCTCATTAATTCACTAAGTCTAGTGTCCTGTATCGACCAGGATGGCCACAAAATCATGGCCAGTTTGGGACTGATCATGTCTCCTCGTTAGAGAGGTGTCGGCGAAGTGTGATTCCTCAGAGAAGGCTACATGTAGTTCATCTCCTCTATTTGGACACATCGTCACCTTTTGACGTAATCAGAAATTAGTGCAAAAATTCCCAGTCCCAAGTCCCACGTTTCACACATGAGGTCCAACAAAGGGAGTAAGAAATAAAAGTGGAAAAAAGAAGTGGGGAATTTTGCGCGAATTTTTCAATTTCTCAAATTGGGAGAAAATTTTTCCCATTTTGAGAAATTTTCTTAAAGTGACATGACATTTTGTCTGATTTTTCGGGTGATATTTCTCAAAATGGGAAAAAAACTTCTCCTGGTTTGAGAAAATGAAAAATTCGCGCAAAAGGCCAAAATTTCCCACTTCTAATTTTCCACTTTAATTTCTTACTCCCTTAACAATATTTTTTCTCCTTTTAGCTGGACAGGATACCTTCAAGAAGACAACTGATATACCATTCCCCGACGTTCCTGATGCCGTCTTGAAAAAGGAAACAGTTAAGGAGCAGATTGAAGAAATGAAAGAGTGGTTCAAGGCGTGGTACAATTCCGATAGTTCAAAAAGAAATTATAAGAGATTTTTCAAGGTAATTTAGAATAAATATATGATTGGGGGTTGAAGATACCGCCCTTGCCACCAGACGACTGAACGTTTCTGTATTACGACGAATAATATCAAAACCAACTAGGAGTTAGTTCATCTATCAACGCGGTCGGCATGAACGGCAAATCATCTGGTATTATCATGCGATCTATTCCGATATTTCTTTCCAGCCTAACCTTTGCTACATGGAAGGTTTCTGGACAATTCCAAAGAGTGATAAGGTGGACGAACCTTTTGAGAGCAGCCGCCACAAGATAGCCGCATCGACCTGGCATGAACTGCTGCAGAAGGTTCGCTTCAGTTCTTACACTGGTCGGGAGGATGCGGGACAGAACTACGCCTATTTACCAACCAAGATATTTGATATGAAAGATGGTAAACCGGTCTATGCCCAATGGAATTACAGGTATGTCCATTATAGATCTGCTGTCTTGAGCAGTCCGTCATTCTCGTCAATTTTTCAGATTTCCCTGCAGTCAAAGCAGAAACACACCCTCTCTTAGCTCTATCTCATTCTCCACTTTTGACCAGCGGGGAAATGGTTGTTTAAAGTAACAGCCACAACTACCAACTACACTGTAATGTTCAGTACATGTATAGGTATTACATAAATCAAACGTACTCCCACTGATGACCAGTAAAAAACTGCCGCCCTGAAAAATTGGAGGGTAGCATTCTGTCCGCTTTTCAGGTTTCTAACAAACTCACTTCTGAGTAATTTTGTAACTATTTTTTTCATTTTCAGACTTATGTGCAATCGTTTCTTCTGACATTTCGTTGGCAATGCATATACCAACTTGTATTTACATGTATTTCATTCGCCATTTCAGACTTCTTTGCCACCCAATATCACAGCACATCCCCCTCCATGGCCTTAGGTTGATTGACGACCTGAGTGCGAGGACTCGGAAAAGGTTGTCGATGGACGAGTATAGGTACAGTCGATCTGCTAGGTAAGTTGCAGTCCCGGGGTTGCGGTACAACGTCTCATCGTCAGCTACGAAGGTCTTTGCACGTGTGCAAATGGGTTCCTAGCTGGCGGAGATGCCGTCCGTATTTGTGCAGCCTAAATTCGGCTGTAGGCCTGTGCTCCCGCGGGCGTTGAGCTAGCCTTTGAAGGAACAGCCCCATATCTTGGGGAAATAATTTGAACCGCTCTATGTGAAATAAAGTGTAGTACGCGAAAGGTATTTCTCGGCCATCGATAATGCGGCCGCGCGTGCATGCTAAGTCGCCATTGTTACAAAAAATGTGATTGGCTGAAAGTATCACGTGGTATATCGATGGTGGCGCCCCTGGAGGCTTGTTATTCACGCCGAGCTGGTACTGGTGGTGAGTTCTCCATTTCGTTTTTATTTTTGTTCATTCCTGCTAGTAACTGCAACAATTTTTTTTTGATTTAAGATTCCAGCTGCACCCGATGCTGGATATTGACCGAATACAGCAACGTACATACGAGACGCAGGCTTGGCCCGAGAAGAGGTTCACCAGGGAGTTTCTGGACATGGTGATGGAAGAAATCCCAGGATTGGACAACTATGGAGCAAAGTTAAAGGATGATTCATTTGGTTACCTAGCTTACGCATCAGGCGAGGCAGATAAGGAACTAAACGCAGCTTACTACCATAGGTAATTCTCTACTTGGTATCAGATGAATTCAAAGTCGGGCCTGTAGTATGGGCGGTATTTTCCGCCAAAAAGGGATGATCGCAGAGAGGGATTACTCGAAGAAGAACATTCTGCAAAGACTCCTCTGTGAATATCCATCTGCGAACATCCCTCTGCGGATGTCTAATGGAAACAAGTACAAATGTTCCTTCTGCGAACATCCCTCTGCGAATATCCCTCTGCGGTTATCCATTTCTGGCGGAAAATACCGCCCACTGTAGGTCGCCTTCTCCCCGATCCCTTCACCCTGATTTAGCTGCAGCTTGAAGGTCTACCAGTCCTACAGTATTTGTGGAAAAGGTCACATCAGAACGCCAACTGCAGACGCCAAGCTTGAACGGCCTTCAAACGCCTAAACATCTCCTGCGCGTTTCACGGTTAGAATAAACGTATTTCTTTCTCCTTAAGGTACTTCAAAGAGAAAAAGAAGGGAGCTCTGGGAACCGCCTTCCGAAAGCGTGGCTTTTCGGACTTCGGCATTTGGATGGCAATGACGTCAAATGAGAACGTGGCTCCGTCTACCGTCAAAACGTGCACAAGCACGAGAGATAAGAAGACTCGAAAGATGGTGTCGACATGCAAAGAGTACACGTAAGCTTCTAAACTTTATCACCTGCTCGTACACAATAATTCAGTGGTATCGGCCTCCGCTCGAAGCTGTCACCCTCAACCACTGAAACACTTGGTGCCAAAGTCCGTTTCTGAACACTAGATGTCACTACCAGTTGTTGACGAACGCGCTCGATCAACCAGCCAATTAGCGATTGGCCAATAAGAAAATGTTTCATGTTTTCCCCTTGTTGCACGAAATACTGGTCGCTGATTGGTTGATGACAGTTTGCGCCATCTAGCGTTCAATTCAGAAACATGATTAGGCCCGTCTGTGCCAGAGGTTGAGAGCGTATAACTGGTATTAAGCTCGAGGCTACTGGGGACGAGTGTAAGCTGCTCGTTGCTCCACCAGGGTTGCGATTCGTCAAGATTATTCAACATTTTTACCTGGTGCATTTGCAGATTGAGAGAAAATCACTTTATAATAAAAATGCAAATTTATCTATTTTTTTTAGTCAGAGATGGTCGTATGTCATCCCAATTGAGATTATCTACACTACACCCCTCCAGACTTGGAACCCTTACGATCTGGCCTACTACGACAAGCGAAAGGAGGAAGACGAAGTAGGATATAAAGAGGTTACCAGTGGGGGTAGAAGAGGGGACGATAAAATGCCGTATAAGGGTACCAGGACTGACATCTATTATAGGACACCAGCCGAATTTTTCGGATCGCCAGGAGAGGTAAGTTTTAAAGATCATCGGACTTTCTGGAATGAGTGGGACTCGGTGTGCTCCAAAGTTGCAGTTGTAAGGTACAGGGGTCTGGCATTGCTGGGGTCCAGCTTCTCGTGTTGATTATCGTCAGCATTGCTGACCACACAGCAGGTTGTTGATGGTTTCAAATAACTTATCCAATTTTTGGCTACTCTTTCTAGGTTTTACATTAATTCCATGGCAAAGTGGATTTTTACATGATTGTCTCCTCGTTTCAGGGTGAAAAAGATCCTGCCGACACGACGAGGTCATACTTGGTAGTCTTGGACAAAAAAAACGTAAAGAGGAAAGTCAGCGCCTCTGGTATTCGAATCATGCTCCCGGAAATCGATGGAATCGGCCGTATTCGTCAAAGATGGCCGATCGCCCCAATCCACGGTGAAGGAATGCCCGTCTTCAAAGAGGTCGACGCCCTCAAAGATATCGTCATGAACGACCGTGGTTTCTGTTACATGTACTATGGCGACCACGCCAAAAACTGCACAAAGCCTAGCTCATTCACCAAGAGACCCTAGCTGACCGACACGAGTTGCCGAGGTTCTTCGGTTGTTTTACTGTATAACATGATTGGCCAATAAATCACGATGATCACACTTGAGACCGTTCCTTTTTCATTGAAATGCACAGTGAAATACATTGAAATGCACAGTGAAATACATTGAAATGCACAGTGAAATACATTGAAATGCACAGTGAAATACATTGAAATGGGACCTTATTCACGAAGCTCTCGTTAACTATTGTCCACTTGCGGAAGACCTATTGTGCGCAATCAGCCTGNTCATTCTTCCTGTAGAAAAATGTACAGGAAATTTTTTCATGACGCAACGTCAACACCTAAAAACAACGTCAATGACGTCGTTTCGGTACAATCGCTCGCAGCGCCGACCTGTCGGGATAAACCGCAGGGCGGGTTCCTCATTGAACCACCACTGAGCACCATACCACCCCGACTGACCTCTTTAATTTCGACAGCAGGTCAGGTAAGTGTAACAACGTCCTAATTATATCAACGAAGTCTTCCTTTGTCAGTCAGTGTCAGAAACTTGTGTCAAAACAGGTGTTAAAGGGCTACGATATTGCCACTTTTTGTCGACAGCCGGCGCCACCGGCGGTGATTGCATCATTCTCCAACACCGTAGTTTTGCCTTTCGCCCCCAGTGTTGGAGAATGTATGATTACATACAATGCTGGATACCCTAGAAAGGAGAGGTACCCTACATGGGGCGAGGTTGATAAGCGGTAGTTTAGCAACATTGTCAATAGAGGTCTCCCTTAACTCGGTTATGTTTAGCGTTTAGCGCAGGATAGGGAAAGAACACACTGCCCCTTTAATATCTGAACATGAAATAGAAACGGGTTTCTAAGGTGAACGACATTGCTTCCCGCTACCAGGGCCCATGTTCCCGAAGCCGTCGTTAGGTTAACGATGTCGTTAAAACTGGAAACATGCATCGAACCCACGGACTCTCACATATTAGGCATCAATCGCCAGCACTAAAGGGGCAGCACGCCTTAAACCACTAGGCCAAATCTCCATCTTAAAAAAAGATGGTTCAATGACCTATGTTTTAAAAACGAGGTGTCCATAAGTACCCTGCGAGTAGTCCAAACAATCTCCGAACCCAAACAGTTATGTTATGCAAGGGGTCACATATAAAGGAGATACAATTAAAGAACGTGAAATAGAAACGGGTATCTGAGGTTTTTAATTGCCAGCGTTCAATCGCATCCAGAACATGGAGGAAAAAATTGACGGAACCGTTGTTTACAAACACTCCGAAATTTCAATAGTCTTGTTTAGAATCCTGAGAGGATGTATTGTGCTACTTTCTAGTGTGAAATCAACACACACTTGAAGATAAAATGAAACTTACAGCTTGTTTTATCAAATATGATGGGCGACTCTGTGGCGCACCTGACCCCTCCAGCCATATCGATTTCGCAATACATTATTGAATACAATTATAATTGCAATTATAATTGCACCTGTACAATACAGATTTTTTCATAATTATCTCTCAATTCATGAAATAATTGCTAAATTTACTTAATAATATTTTTTGTTACCATATGGTGGGATCGTCAACATCGTCTGTTCTGAATAATAACCTATTGTCGATGTCAACAACCGTTTTGTTATCATCCTGTGGTGTATTGTTGAAATGAACTCTCCGTGGACGAGTTCGACAACAGTTTATTGTCTCAGCTGTTTTTCTTACCGACCTCATCAACGGAGACTTTTTAGGTCCATTGCCTCCCATATAACACGGCGTTTTCGACGATTTTCATCAGTACCAGTTTCGTGACCATCCGTTTCACAACTGATTACTCGAGAAGGAATCACAAAAATGGTAAGTTTCAACATCATTTCGACTTTGGTAGAACAGATTTCGTATGAAAGTTCCTCACATCACTGCCAATAGAAATCGGATCCCTGTTTACAAAAGTTCGTTTGATTTTATTCCGATTTGAGAAATAGCTAAAAAGAGCCACACTATAGCTATCAGGTACTGATTGTTCGAGAGAAAAAAACCAGCGTTATCCCCACGGCGTTCGGCTATCTCTAAACTTACCTAGGCCTACTTCCACGTTCCCATGGTGTACGGCTATCTCTAGACTTACCTAGGCCAACTTCCACGTTACCATCCCCACGGCGTTCGGCTGTCTCTAAACTTACCTAGGCCTACTTCCACGTTGTCGTCTTCACGGTGTACGGCTATCTCTAGACTTACCTAGGCCTATTTCCGTGTGTTATCATCTTCACGGTGTACGGCTATCTCTAGATTTAGTAGGCCTACTTCCGCGTTATCGTCTCTTTTTTTAGATATTTGAAAAATTCGCCAGAATTCAAGTTGTAAATTGGATTGTATCTTTTCAGTGGCGGATCACGTCACTCCTGTTCCTGCTCTTTGCCGTGGCATCAACAAATGCAGCTCTTGAAGCAACGGAATTAGGCAAAATAGAGAGGAAGTTGAACATTTTGGCCCAACAGGTGATGAATCAGCGGCTTTATATAGAAGAGGCAACACGGTTCGTATCACTACTAGTTATTTTCTTCAACTTTATATTTGAAACTGCTTCAATTTCGCTTGACACTACCGCCATTCTACTCGACATTGCCCGCTTCCTACCTTGGTTGTAAATCCACATCTTCCCACCAGATACATGTACTGTTTTCTATATTCAAACTGCTTCCTTTCTCAAGCTCGTCTCGGCTTCCCTTCTTCGTGGTATTGCTTATTTTCGGTTCGATTACGCTTCCTTTCAACTCGATACTGCTTCATTTCTACCCGATACTGCCTCATTTTTACTCGATGCTGCTTCATTTCGACTTGATACTGCTTCATTTCGACTCGATAATGCCTCATTTTTACTCGATAATGCCTCGTTTTTCTCGATACGGCTTCATTTCAACTCGATACTGCCTCTGTTTTACTCGATACTGCTTCATTTATGCTCGATACTGCCCAATTTATACTTCAGTGTTTCTTTCTTCTTGCCAATTCGTTCTTTCCGCTTATTGGTCTCAGGTCCTGCCCCCAATGTGACTTTATATCCTTTTTTAGATTTGTCCTAGAACAGCCGCCTGACACTGCATCGTCACATAATGCACCACCCTGACGGTAAAAACTGTACATCATGAAACCTCTGCATCGAAATTGATTGGCTCTTTTCAGTAACCAAGGTGCCTCTGGTATTAAGCAAAATCGGATCGTCCAAGATGGTACCCGTCCGTACTACGCCAATTCGTTCACAGGAAAACGGTTTGCAGCAGCCCACGATCATACAAACTACAAAAGCACTGTGGGAATGGGAGAGGTCGTGGCTGTCTTGAACGGAGTAGAATTCAGGACAAGGCATAATGACTACAAGATGAAAATGCCAGTTAAGGGTGAGTCCAAACGTTGACACATATCACTGTACGTGGGCAATTGTTATTATTATTACCTTAAATCAGAAGGTTGTGCGAAATTTTCGTGCCCCTTGTCCCATGTTTCACTGATTCTTCCCATTCTCCTTTTAGCTGGACCGGACACTTTCAAGAAAACAACTGACCTAATATACCCTGGTATTCCGGATGCCGTCTTGAAAAAGGGAACGGTTAAGGAGCAGGTCGAAGAAATGAAAGAGTGGTTCAAGGCGTGGTACAATTCTGATAGTTCAAAAAGGCAATACCAGAAATTTTTCAAGGTAGGCCTAATTTGGAATAAAAAAAATGATTAGGGCCAGTGGGTTTGAACTATCCTCCTCGCCACCTGACAGCAGAACCCTTGTCTTTGTAATCAAGTCGTAGATCTATCAAAACCATGGAGTAATCCACCAGACTGGTTCCCGTCTTTGCCACTGTCGTTCCCGAAAGGACCGTAGCGCCGCTTGAGTGGAGCGGCAAAGACGGCAACGTTTTGGGAGTCCAAATGTACTTAAACATTTAAAGGTATGCTATAATGAGAGTCAGAATCTTCATGATGACAACACTTTATTTACAAAATATGTTTTGTACTTTTTTATTTACAAAACATTTTGTAAATACAGAGGGGAACCATCGACATTACAAGAAGTTTCACGCGGAGCTGATCTATTCTTAGATCACTGAAGTCATTCGATTCTAAAATTAGAACACAGTGGACTCGATGGACTCGCCTATTACAATAGCCACGGCGCGGTGTTTGAGGCTTTCGCAGTCGATGTCACGATAAGAATGCCACAGCCAAAACAAATATGGACTAAATGGGTTTTATCAGGGGTTCCGGACGAGGCCTAATGCTGTTTTCGGGTTTTCGAGGCAGGGAGTCCTTAAATTCAAGCTAGTGGATAGCCTGGATTTTTGGACGAACAACCATCACCCCTCTGAATAATGGACTAGTCCATGTCAGCACTGCAGGTTGAGATTTTCAAGACAAAATTGACGGGACAAAGGCACAACTGATCAAAATGAAATTTTCACTGATGTCTGAAGAAATATCAAAGCCTTTGATATACGGTGGAACCAGATTAATTCCACCCCTCGTAAATTGTTTATCATTGGGGAATCCCCAGACACTCTGCTGTTTTTCGAGGGAATCCCCGATTTTACCATTAAAATGGCATTCAACAGGGTTTCAAAACAAGGATAATGACGGCGGAGGATAAAATCAGAAAAACCCCAGAAGCAGTATGGCCGTAGAGAACATCCAAAACTTTCATTTCCCGAGCGAACTGGTTTACGATCGCCACTCTGTTTCGAATAAAATAACTTTGATCAGTAAAAATACCCGGAAAATGCACTGCTTAACCATTAGGCTGATGACGTCAGCGCTCGTGGAAGAAAACTTCTTGTAATGCCCATCGCTGTCCAGCGCACACCTGGCGTCAACAGCTCATTTTGTTCGGTTGCGATCAGGGGCGACCCCACAGAAAGTCCGATAGTGCTTTTGGTGCCAATCGGCGGTTTAGTCAATGGGAAAATGCGTTATAACTAACTGCCGATAGGCGCCGGTAGCACTATCGGACTTTCTGTGCGGTCGGGCCTGATCAGTCGACCCGCAAAGGTATGAACAGCGCCACGACGTGTCAGCCGCGGTATTTGGCGGTACTAACTGCTAAATCACTGAACGAAAGCGAGGCAGTGACGAAGGCGTAGCAGACGCTATAAAACAATCACTAATTACGCACGATTAGTCAGACGTTTGAAGGTGGCGTGATGTTTACATGTTGATGGATGTTTCTCTACGAAAGTTGCCGAAAATTTCATCGAAATCGGTTCAGTTTTGGCCGAGTTATCGATCGAAAGGTAACCTTGTGTTTTCGAAAACAGGCGTTCTTCAAAGTGCGTACACTTTCTTGGAATAGTATTTTGAAACTTCTGCTTAGGTCATTCGGGTTGTTATAACATAGAAGAATCCACATGCGAAGCGTGGTTCTATGCACGCATGTCTGAGGGGTTGAAAATCAACCCGAAAACAACCACATTTTCAAGAAATCTCCTTCCCTTATCCATTGTCTATTAGTTCCATGGGCTCCGACGGTGGCGCTGACTGGTAGAATCGTCAGTCAGACGTCCAAGGAACCAGGTTATGGCTGCGAGAATCGTTACATACTGCTGTTCAAACTGCGTACAAAAACTTGGAATACCATGCCGAAGTATGAAATTAACACAGATTGGAGATTGATAGTTTCTTCGTCTATTCAGTTTTGCTGGTTTTATGCAGGCGAATATTTATGGAGTTATGGCGATGTTTTTGACAACGCTCTACTCCAAATGACCTCCAATTCTGTGCGTAGGACGAAATTTCTTAAATGATTTCTCTTCACTCGTTTGCTTGATGCCAAAATAAATTACACTAATGGAAAGCTCAATGTCTTAGCTAAACACTGATATATGGTTTATGTGGTTGAATTTGAACGGTCTTCTCGATAAACGCACTTTTGTGCGAGGTGTCCGATTTGTCGAATGAGGTACTCGAGAAGCCTCGACGAGGGCCCCGATCGCCTATTATTTTCCCGCGCGCAATATAAATCTGCCGTAGAAAAGGACCTTTGCGGGTCGACTGTGATCACCTGCGATATCGCCCACACTAGCCTGGTGTGCTGCCCACTCTAGGTCCAACTTCAGGAATATACTAGTATACATGTACCTACCTCCCAAGAGCTTGAATGCTGAGCTGAGGATGTCCAGGGAACAAATGAAGAAGTAGAGAAAAGTAATAAGTAGCAGAACTTTTCCAATGTAGTCCCACAAGACACGGACCACTTTGCCTTTGGTGTCGAGTTCTGTGGGGAAAAAATGACATGATTGTAAAAAATGAAAGATCTTTCTTGCCATCGAATTTGCAGTAAAAAATCGATTTAAAAAAGTTTCTAAACACGTGTTGAATGGACGCAACATATCTTACATAAAAATGAACAAGAGAAGTCGGAGAAAAAAAGATGAAAAAATCCTCCCCGGCCGGGAATCGAACCCGGGTCTCCCGCGTGACAGGCGGGGATACTCACCACTATACTACCGAGGATTACATGCCCACGAAATGCAGACACATCATGGAGAATTACTAATTACGAATAGTTTATTGTCCCGTATAAAACAGGTTTACAAACTTTAGGTTGGAAATACAAAAAACTGTGAAGACATGACAGACAGAGCGTTGGGAAAAAAGGTGCCGTGTTTTGGATACACATGAAGTGTTGTCATCAACTCAACCGTGGTGACAACTGGAGCGGGTCCGGTCGTCTGGCTCAAACGCCGAATTTTGTCGACCAATGGCGGCATCGTAATCGAACTTCTGGCAGTGAGCAATCAGGGCCGTTTTTAAAGGGGGGGGGGGGCAGGGGGGCAGCTGCCCCCCCAGAGAGCCAACCAAAAAACGTGATTTTCATGCGGTTTGGGGGCAAAAAAACGGCAAAAAGGGGTCTTCTGCCCCCCAGAGAGGCTTTTGCCCCCCAGGACCAAAAGGTTAAATACGGCCCTGGCAATAAAATCGTCCCGTGTATACTGCGGGCTTTAGAGAACGTTTCGTGCTTACCCGACCAAGATTTCCCGTGGTCTTTCAACTCGACGTCCGTGGACCACGGGTCCACCTCCTCCAGGGGCTTTTTATCATCACTCACATCGTAGTCCTTCTCATCAGAGAGATCAAGGGCGACGTTGTCAACGCCGACGGGTTTCTCAACATCTCCCTGAAATAATGGGAGACTTTACTGCCGTTAGATGTCACCACCAGTTGGCGGTCCTACAACGTCATGGAATTTGACGTCACAGAGGAGAAATGCACGCCACGACGTCATGATGACGTGGACACCATCGTTTACGTCTGTGACGTTCTACACCGCTCAAAGCGGCCTCTAACGGCATTTTGATGAAATGAAAAATAAATACCGGTACATAAAAAAGTTTGAAAGGCATCTGAAGCCTATCACATGGGTACTCATTGGAAAGCTCTCAGTGAGCACTTTCCAATGAATACCTATGTGACAGGGTTTCTATAAGATTCCAGGATTTGGTAGGCTTAGTATAAACAAATTTGCCACTAGCAATGAAAGTGTTAACTGCTGACGGTTAGAAATTGCCATTAAGGCACCATTCCTGCGATGAACGCAACTGCTCTGATCCATTGAATACAATGCAGAAAATTTCTCGACGTAAATGGCACAAAATTCGAGACACACGATTCCGTCGGATATCCTGACACCCCACTTTTCATGAATGCATTTACAGGCAACAGCCGTCCATGCATGTCGTTTTTTTTCCTCCAAAATTTCCCACCCTGTCTTAACCTTCTCACCTTTTCATTTTCGTCAATGATAGCCTTGTCGCCCATTGTCGCCTTCACCGCGATAACTCTCCGCGAGACAAGATGGACAGATTGATGGGAAAATATGAAGTACGTTTGGCTATGTTTCTGTCAAAATCGCTTTTGAGTGGTTGGCCTCAACACAAAGGCCTCGTTGAAATAACCCCGATTTTTGGACTTGAGATTTAGGCAAAAATAGTTAAAAGTTTTGCTCGGCACGATTCGGTAAAGTTTGCAGCACACCAGGCGATATGGCAGCGATCTGATCACAAGCGAGCAAAATCGGCTGTTGACGCTGGACAGCGATGCGTGGAATCCTCTCGCCAGCGATGATCGCCCAATATCAAACAATACCAAATCCGATATCGCCTCGTCTGCGGTGGCTGGTGTGAAGATCGGCGGCGATTAGATCAATAATTGCGATGATCGCCTGGTGTGCTGCTGGCTTTAATTTAATCGGCTGTTGACGCCAGGTGTGCGATTCGTGGAACCTTCTCGTAAGCGATATTCGCCAATTGTCAAACAATACCAAAACCGACATCGCCTCGTCTGCAGTGGCTGGTGAGAAGATCGTGGCGATCAGATCGCTTGCGATATCGCCTGGTGTGCTGCTGGGTATGCGTCAATCAAGATAGATTTCGTTATCAGTTGCGAGCTTTTTTGCCGAAAAACGAAATCAAAGTTTTTGATCGCCTGGAACCACTTCTCGGCGAGATTGTCGCGTACAGGTATTCATTGAGGAAGAAACGCCACCGAAGTTTATATTTACAAAACACTCCTGTTTATATTTAACATCTAGAAAATTTAGGACAAGTAGAGTAAGTGATCTTATATCGAGTATTAAATTTCTAAGAGATTTGGAGCACAGACTGCCCTGTATAGGCCTACCTCAAGTAACAGGACGAGCGGGAGGTGTCCTCCTCAGGTCACCAAAATTCTGACTCTTGAGAACAAACGTCCAAACGTTCAAAATATTGCTTTATGGGTTATCTTTATCATGTCAATGGTTTGACATGCGGTCAAGTGGACCTGTCACCTTAAGAGTCAAACAAGTGCAGATTGATATGCCAACAAAATTTTGAAAATCGACAAATGTGCTGTGATCAGAAGTCTCGCGCAGCCAGCCGTTTTGTCCCGCAGTACTGCTACACATAAACTTTGCGAATCCCCAGATTCGAAACAGCGGCTGGGGTACCGAGACTATGTGATCAGACGAGATAACCTCGTTCCAGGAACACTACAAGAATATCTCACCTTTACGCTTGGTTGTGAGGCTGTACGAGGCGCCATCTTTATATCTTTCGGTGTATCCTGCTCCTGACCGGGACAGTCGTCGTTGCTGAGATCCGGCCAGATTAGCACATCCACCCACCACAGTTCGTTCTTCCGTCGGTCCAAATTTTGGACACTTCAGAACCAAACTTTCCACACTTAAGCTGTTAGGACACACTTAAGCTGTAAGGACACTCCCACTGTCAGAACGGGAAAAATTAACCCAACCACGCCCTTGAAAAAATAGAATACGACACGGAGAAAGTTGGTTTTTGAATCCCTGAAAGTCTTGAGCTCTTAAAGCAGTCGCAACGAGTGATTTCCAATTTATTTGCATTTTCGAATTGTGTCACACAGCCTGACAAATGGACACTTTACCCGCGAGTGACTGTGCTCTTTTCTTTTGTTCGACAGAGACATGAGAATGACAAACACAGAATGCTGTGTTTTCATTCTGTGTCATGATCTCACTCGTGTCCAATCCTCCGTCACTCGTGTCCTCAGGTAAATCTCGGTCAAGGTGTTTGCAAGCGTGGCCCAGACAATGGTTGATATTCATAAAAGCTAGCAAATGCTTTTCCTTCCAAGTTTTGTAGTGCATTTACATTGGACCTCACTGTACAAATCTTAAGTAAAAGCATTTGCTAACTTTTATGAACACCAGCAATTGGCTGATATTTATGAAAGCTAGCAAATACTTTTACTTTAAATTTTGTACCTACATTTACATTGGACACTGCTAACTTTTATTTTATTTTCTAACTTTTATGAATACCATCAGCCAATGGGTGGTCTGAATAAAGACTAATAGGCCTAAATGCTTTTACTTGAATTTTGCAATACAAATGCACGAGGCAATGCTGTACAAATCTGAAGTAAAATCATTTGCTTGTCTTTATTCATATGACCCATATCTTCTAAATAGCAGGCCTAAATCACAACCTTTGTGAACCTTTTGGGCCGTATGCACCAAACGAAGATTATCTTGAACTCAGGTTGAGCCACAACTTTTCCATTGTTCAGGTTTGCCAGGGCATGATGCGACAATGGAAAAGTTGTGGCTCAACCTGAGTTCAAGATAATCTTCGCTTGGTGCATACGGCCCTTTGACTGTGCTGCCCGACTCTAACCAAAACGAGAACTGAGAAGCCTCGGTGCCTGCACTGCGCCAAACTCGATAACCGTCCTGCTGAAAGCTCTTTAGCAAGTAGCCTAAAGGGCCGATTTGACGGGCGTTTACATCGCGGCGATTTTAACGCGGTTGGCGATATCGCATCCAAAACGCCCGTCAAAACCCCAAAAACGCCAACAGCGGGTGGCATCGCCAACGAGACAAAAAAGCCATGGTAAAACTCGATCAACAGTCGATCGACCTACAGAGCGATATCGTTTTTACTGAGCGTTTAAAAAGTGGCGATTATCGCGGCGATAAAAACGCCCGTCAAAACGGCGCTAGCGGAGTCCATCTGCCGATAGTGCTGTACATGCATTTTATCACCGATAGGCTGTCGAGTTTCTATGCGGCTACCCCTGGTCGCCACCGAGCAAAATCGCCCTCACCTTAGCCTGGTGTGCTGCCTTTAGAACTTGCAGAAACCCCACGACCAAGCATGATGTTTAGCCATGTTTGCAAACAAAGGTTTGCTAGTGTAGACATACCTAAGCTGATAAAAAATAAGAGAACTTATACTAGTATTTTTAATCGATCAACAGTCTAGTATTTTGATGTACAAACCGGTTATAACCTTGCGAAGTTTGAATGTACAGGTTTCTACGAGTGACTTTGACTGGCTAATTACAGCAGTTGTTCCAGTTTCCCAGTAGAGGTCGTTGCACAGATTCCTCATGCCACTGTCCTGGACCCCGCGTGCTAATACGTTGGCAGTCCCTATACTGTCCAGACAGTATAGTTTCGCTAGCAGCCATCTTGCCAAAATTAGGTCATCACCATGGTGATTTCCCCCACTGGGGATGGGAGAACCAATCATCTGTCACTCTGGAAGATAATTCCCATGGTGATGACCTAATTTGCCAAGATGGCTGCCACCGAAAGTCATCATAGTGTCATCTCACGCGCCTGTGTTGGCGTCTTGTGTCTCCTGTTACCACCAGTTAAAGTAAGCTAGGAACATAGCGATGGAGGAGAGAAGAATAATGCCGTATTTGGACCCAGAATATTTCGATCCCATGTTGCAGAAATTCTTGTCGGAGCAGACGTAACATTTAAAATCCTTCAGCGAGACGTTGTGTGGTTCAACGCAAAGGCGCGGATTACCACAGCCCTTTGTCATTTTTGTCTTTCCGTGGGACGTGTAATGCCATTTCTGTAAAAAAATTGATAGGCCATTTTCAGTAACTTATAGACCCTCCACGTGACGTCACATTTCCATAACGACACGATGCCGCCATATTGGCCGTCAAAATGTCAAGCGACGTCACGGCATGAACACAGCGTCAACACACAGATCGTGACGTCAAAATGTCACGACGTGATGGTTTTGACGTCATCGCCGTGATAGTTTTGACGTCATCGCCGGTCATTTGACGGCGAACATGGCCGATTCTTTGCAGTCACGTGACCGTTGTGACGTCAACTTCTATTGCACTCATTATGCGTGTCATTTCCATGTGATTATTCCGCTTACCAAGCACTTCTGGCCATCAGCGCATAGATGTTTCGTCTCATCGACTTTTTTCACGCCTCCTGTGAACAAACTGTAACACTCAAGCCCAGATGACACTGCGAAAAAAAGCAAAGAAAGAGAAAGCACAAAATGATGATAATGAATGATGACACACAAAATGATGATAAACAAGAAGTCAATATCCAGAATCTTAGCAAATTTTCGACCCCAACAGGGATCTTCTTCAGGCTGGCACTTTCAAGTCGAGCTACCAGAAGTGTAAAAAAGCAAGTTAGAAAAACGTAATGGTCACAGTCATCAACGACCGGATTATTTCACATGAAAACTTGCCACGTTCACGTGACTACGAACCGACGGCTTGAGTAGCTCTCATGAACGTATGGCCTTAAAGGGACCCTATGGAAACCAGTAGTTAAACTATGATAGAGGGCAGCACGCCTCAACCAGGTCCTATACTAACAACTTTAACAAACTGAAGAAGCTCGCTCTGCTCATAAAGGTCATTCTAAAAACTTTTTATATTGCTATTGCGCGTGCCTGCACTCTTTTGAACTTAGATAATTGATCATCAAGCGTGTTTTTGTACATAGAGACTCACCAACATCATTCATTCGTTACAAAATCTCACAACTGGAGAGATTTTGTAACGTTACAAAATCTCACCACTGGACAGATTTTGTAAGGTTACAAAATCTCTCCAGTGGTGAGATTTTGCAACATTATTTTTGTAACGTTACAAAATCTCTCCAGTGGTGAGGTTTTGTAACGTTACAGAATCTCACCACTGGAGAGATTTTGTAACGAATGAACGATGTTGATGAGTCTCTATGTACAAAACACGCTTGATGATCAATTATCTAAGTCCAAATTAGTGCAGGCACGCGCCCCCTTGGAGGAAGTTGACCAAATTTGCAGTGAACCATCGTCAATGTCTCCTCTATATTTCCACTGAACCGTTTGTCGATATATCCAAAGGTTCAAGAGTTATTGCCGTTTAGGCCCTTTTCCCTTTTTACCGGGGAGTGGAGATAAATCGTAACTTAGGTTTGTTACAAAAAATCTCCTGGCGATAAAGTGTAACTTTCATGTGTTACAAATTATCACCATACTAGATTCTCTCAGAGAAAGTTCGACAAGGTTCAGGGGTAGTCCGAGTGCATTCGCAATTTCTGTCGTGATTTGCCGTGATGTTCCACTGAATGCAGGATGGAGCGAACTAGGCTAAGTGAAACTAGGCTGAGAACAGGGGGTCACCAAAGTTTCCAGGCCATCTGCCGAGCTGTTCTGATCAAGACAACAGTAGAGAATTGGTGTCATTTTGTAGGTATATCATTCTTCATTTTTTGGTAACAAACCTAAGTTACAATTTATCTCCAATCCCTGGTGAAAAGGGAAGAGGGCCTAAACGGCAATAACTCTTGAACCTTTGTAGATATCGGCAAACGATTCAGTGGAAATATGGAGGAGACATTGACGATGGTTCACTGCAAATTTGGTCAACTTCCTCCAAGGGGGCGCGTGCCTGCACTCTTTTTAACTTAACCACTCACTGGAGAGATTTTGTAACGTTACAAAATCTCACCAATCACTGGAGAGATTTTGTAACGTTACAAAATCTCTCCAGTGAGTGTTTAAGTTAAAAAGAGTCCAGTGGTGAGATTTTGTAACGTTTTTGCCGTTTAGGCCCTCCTCCCTTTTTACCAGGGAGTGGAGATAAATTGTAACTTAGGTTTGTTACAAAAAATCTCCTGGCGATAAAGTGTAACGTTCATGTGTTACAAATTATCACCATACTAGATNAAAATTTTCAACAAAATTTTCATCAGTACCGGTTCAGTGACCACCTGATTCACTACTGAGTACTCGAGAAGAAATTCCAAAAATGGTAAGTTCCGTCATCACTCCGACTCTGGGAGACCGATTTTGTATGAAAGTTTCTCACAAAATGGATGTCTATGAGCAAATGTATTTTTATGATTCTTTTTTCTTTTTTCAGTGGCGGATCGCGTCACTCCTGCCCCTGCTCTTTGCCTTGGCTTCAACTTCCACAGGAGCAGATCTCCAAGCTAAAATCGACAAATTGGAAAAGACTATGGAAGGTCTTATCGGACAGGTGATGATGCAACAACTTGCTTTCGAAGAGCGAATTCGGTGCGTTTCACTATTTTTTACTGTCTATACCACCTTTCTTCTGTTTCATTGCTCCCCGATACTCTCTCTCTAGTATTCCACCCGGTAGGCCTACTGTTTTATTTCGATACTGCTTCATTTCTACTCGATCCTGCTTCATTTGCACTCAATACTGCTTCATTTCTACCCGATACTGGTTCATTTCTACTCGATTCTGTCATTTCTACTCGATACTGGTTCATTTCTACTCGATACTGCTTCATTTCAACTCGATACTGGTTCTTTTCAACTCGATACTGCTTCATTTTAATTCGACACTGGTTCATTTCTACTCGATACTGCTCCATTTCAACTCGATACTGCTTCATTTCTACTCGATACTGCTTCATTTCTATTCGATACTGTTTCATTTCAACTCGATGCTGGTTCATTTCTACTCGATACTGCTTCATTTCAACTCGATACTGTTTCATTTCTACTCGATACTGCTTCATTTCTACCCGATACCGCTTTATTTATTCTACCCTTAGGCTAGTTCATGTATATTGCTTTCATTGATCGACATCTCATTGTTAGGACTACTTCAAACAATTCATCATCCTGGCGTCATGAAACTTCTTGAATCAAAATATGGACATTTTTTCCAGTTCGGACGGTTCCTCTGGAGTCAAGCAAAATCGGATCGTCCAAGTAGGTACCCGACCTTACTACGCCGATTCACACACTGGACGACGGTTCGCAGCGGTCCATAATCATGCTAACTACCCACGCACCATCGGGTTGGGAGAGATGGTGGTCGTGATGAATGGGCTCGAATTCAGGACAAGGCACAATGACTACAAGATGCAGATGCCAGTTAAGGGTGAGTCCAAACGTTTACACGCGTCCGTAACTCTCTGAATGTTGGAGAAATTTTAGAAAATGTTGCCTGTGTACCCCCTGCATAGATATCCTGAGAACAGGGGTCAAAATACGGAATGACCGATTTTGGACTGAACGAATGTCTCCAGTCTTTCAAGAGGTGCCTCCAGGTGGAGGTGTCCGCTGAGGAAGTTTCCACTGAAGACGTCGGCAACCTCAACTATGAAGAACGTCCCTGACGTGGTTGTCGCCTGATTTGACTGTTCTAGATCGTCACCGCCAGATCTGAACAGAAAAAATATCATCTCCCTATACTACAGACCCCATTGTTACAACAGAAGGCGCTCCTGCCTCGCACCAATCTGTTACGCTGTGCTCACAGGATTGTGGGAAAGCAAGATGGCGCCGGGTGATNCAGGTCTGTGCATAAGCAGTCTCACCGCAAGCAGTCTCGCGCAGCCTGTGTGTACACAATGTACAGACCCACATCAGCCATTACGCCCACAAATATTGCATACATTTCATATTGCATACAGGTGTGTATATGGCAAAAAAATCTAGGTCAAGTTCGATTTTGGGTGCGATGCGATTCCTTTTTTGGTAGGTAGGGAGCGTTTTGTGAAAAACTTCACTTTTTCTTCTTAGCTGGACCGAACACTTTCAAGAAGACAGTTGACCTACCCTACCCCGATGTTCCTGATGCCGTCTTGAGGAAGAGAACAGTTAAGGAGCAGATTACAGAAATGAAAGAGTGGTTCAAGGCGTGGTACAATTCCGATAGTTCAAAAAGAGATTATAAGAAATTTTTCAAGGTATAATGTACATGTAGGCCTAATTTGTAATAAAATTTGAAATATCGGCCTCGCCACCAGATGATTGATTTTTCTGTACTAAGCCAAGAATAATCATATCAAAGCCAACCATCAACGCCATGAGCGGCAAATGATCCTGACCAGTGCGGTCTTTGTTACAGCTATCCCGACATCTCTTTCCAGCCTAACCTTTGCTACATGGAAGGTTTCTGGACAATTCCAAAGAGTGATAAGGTAGACGAACCTTTCGACAGCAGTCGCCATAAGGTGGATGCAGCGACGTGGCATGAACTGCTGCAGAAGGTTCGCTTCAGTTCTTACACTGGTCGGGAGGATGCGGGACAGAACTACGCCTATTTACCAACCAAGATAGTTGATGTGAAAGATGGCACACCGGTATATGCCCAATGGAATTACAGGTAGGCCTGTGGCGTTCGAGATGTGCCCGCTATGTGGAGCAAGCCATTTCAATTCATCGCCGTTTCGACGCGTCGCCATCTTGGTATCTGTGAAGATTTTGTGTGCGCGCGCACTTATCTGGTGGGCAAACCAACGGATAGGATTGGTCGGGAGGTACGAATTTGCCCACCAGATGCAACTGCGCATGTGCAGCTTGAAGAAATCCAAGATGGCGGAGGCCTACACTTTCCCGGCATTTTATCATTTCAGACTTCTTTGCCACCCAATACCTCAACACATCCCCCTGCATGGCCTTAGGTTGATTGACGACCTGAGTGCGAGGTTGCAGCAAAGGTTGTCGATTGACGAGTATCGATACAGACGATCTGCCAGGTAGGTTACGGTGTAACATCTTAAAGGGAATTAGTCACGACAGTCAAAATGGCACTAAGAAAAATTTCGCGGCCCACGAAATTCACAATTTCAAAATTACTTAGCGGATTACATCCGTAGAAAAGCCTCGATTTGCAGTTGACCGTGTTCTAAGTGCTATTCGAAGGCAGCAAAGCCCAGCAGTTGTGCAAATATGCTTTTAGAGGCAACAAATTCCCGGTGTGAGTACTTTAATTAATTCAAGATGGCGGCGTTTGATTCTCCATTCAGACATCTTGACTAAGACCAGTTTATAATCTCCAAATCTTCTCAAGCAGTGGACATTCCAAAAATCATTTTCATTTCTCCTCACCTTATTCATTGCGAAAGACTTTTGCTTTCCAATTTCAGATTCCAGTTGCACTACCGCCTGGAGGCAGACTGGGTACAGAAACGTAAATACACGACCCAGAAGTGGGAGGAGAATAAGCATTACAGGCGGTTCCTGGACATGGTGATGGACACAGTACCAGGATTAGATAACTACGGCGCAAAGTTGACGGATAATTCATTTGGTTACACAGCTTACGAATGTAAAGGCAGGCATGAGATGAAACCGGGCGAGAAAGATAAGGCTCTAAACGCAGCTTACTACCATAGGTAATTCTCTATTTGTTCAGGTAGTAGCCTAAGTTGAGGTTCGAACAATTCGCTAAATCACCTTATTCATTGCGAAAGACTTTTGCTTTCCAATTTCAGATTCCAGTTGCACTACCGCCTGGAGGCAGACTGGGTACAGAAACGTAAATATACGACCCAGAAATGGGAGGAGAATAAGCATTACAGGCGGTTCCTGGACATGGTGATGGACACAGTACCAGGATTAGATAACTACGGCGCAAAGTTGACGGATAATTCATTTGGTTACACAGCTTACGAATGTAAAGGCAGGCATGAGATGAAACCGGGCGAGAAAGATAAGGTTCTAAACGCAGCTTACTACCATAGGTAATTCTCTGTTTCTTCAGATAATTTGAGGTTCGAACACTTCGAAAGACCTCGGACCCTAAGTCGTGCTGCCTTGCAGCTACTACATGGCACCGCTTAAACCGCCGGCCATGGATGATTTCTTTTATGGTCTCGTGGTTGGCGCTTTGGCCTCACAACTGGAAGTTAAGCAACGTTGAGGCGATCACTCCGTGCATGGGTGACCGGCGCGCCTTTAATACAAGTCGGCGTCTTCCTGATCGTTTCACCCTGCAGTACTCATGGGGATGCCCAAGTCCTGTTGTAGGCCTACCTTTGTGAAAAGGCCACATAATTTTGAGCGCTAACGCCAAAGAGGCTCCCTGTGCGAATATCCCCTCTTCGAATAATTCCCTCTGCCATTATCCCTTTTTGGCTGAAAATACCGCCCATACATCTCGACGGTTTCATGGTTACAGAACGTATTTTGTTCTTTCAAAGGTACTTCAAAGAACAGAAGAAGGGAGCACTCGGAACCTCCGTCAGAAAGCGTGCCTTTGCTGACTACGGCATTTGGATGGCAATGACGTCAAATGAGAACGTGGCTCCGTCTAGCGTCAAGATGTGCAAAGACATTTATAATACGAAGACGAGAAAAACGGCGAACAAATGCACAGTTTACACGTAAGTCTTTAAACTGGCCGTTATACATGTTTTAGATAGGGCGCAGCCGAAATAGCGAAGCAGCAGGCTCAATATTATGGTAGGCCTACGCGGTCATTGTTATAATGGCGTTCTTAGCCTGGTTCCCGTCTTGCCGCTGCGCCCCCGCGAACCAGTCTAGGCGTTGATCATGACTGGTCTCATTCTGAAGCGCGCCATCTTCTACACAAACGCTCAAAATATCAGCGGCTTGACTCGGTCAACAGGGACTGGCGACAGAACTAGGAGCAACGGACGCGTCGGGCTCGGAGTCAGCCACACTTGACACTAGATGGCGTTATCTTCTATAAATGAGGTACGATATTTCGCCGCTAGTGTCAAGTGTGGGAGTCAGCCTGTACTGAAAGGGTTAATCTGTTTTTAGTCAGCGATGGTCGTATGCCATTCCAATAGAGATCATCTACACTACACCCCTTCAGACGTGGAACCCTTACAAACTTCCCTTCTACGACAAGGCAAAGAAGGAGGACAGAAAGGGATACAATGAGGTCACGAGTGGGGGTAGGAGAGGGGATGAGAAGACGCCGTATAAGGGCACCAGGACTGACATCTTTTACTGGACCCCAGCCGAATTTTTTGTGGATAAGGAAGAGGTAAGACAATGACAATCCTGAAAACTGCCGCCAGGAGGCGCTGTGAACGGTTCTACTGTTTTCGACGTCTTGCCCCTGTTTCAAGGACGTCGTGACGCGAAGATTTTGTATTCCTTTGCTCGGTTTTTAACGTTTCGGTAAAACCGCTCGCAGCGCCGCCCTGTCGGAATAAAGATCAGGGGGTTCCTCAGATTCTGCCGCAGCTTTGCCGCAGCTTTATAGTTGGGTCAAAGTTTTACAGAGGTTTCTTGGGTTACAGTTTCATAAGTCTTCGTTCCATAGACAGCCCCGACGTACAGAAAAACTATGGCCTGCATCATTCTAGAAGCCTCCTTAACTCAAAGGTCCACTTTAAGCTTGTATTCTGCCCCCTGCAAAAAATAGCTAAGGGTAAACCTTTAGGAAGCTTCTATAATACGGCCCTATATTTCTCTTGATTTTACCCTTTCATGTTGAAAACGCAATTTCCACAGGAAAACGAACCTAACTCAATCATATCCGTTTCAGACTGAAAAGGACGAGGCTGATACAGCGAGACCATCTGTGTACGTCTTGGACAAAAATAACGTAAAGAGGAAAGTCAGTGCCTCTGGGCTTAAAATCGTGCTCCCGGAGATCGCTGGAGTCGGCCGTATTCGTCAAAGATGGCCAATCGCCCCAGTCCACGGTGAAGGTACGGGCGCCTACAAGGAGGTAGTCGCGCTCAAAGATATCGTCATGAACGACCGTGGTTTCTGTTACATGTACTATGGTGACCACACCAAAGGGTGTAAAAAGCCTAGTTTATGGACAATGAGACCCTAACTGGCCAACACGGCTCGTCGCGCTTCTTCGGTTGATTTTTTGTATAAATTGACCAATTAAATCATGAATCTCGTCAAAGAAAGGGTTGCCTATTCATTTTATTCAATTGAACGCGAACGGAACGAACTGGGCTAAGTGAAACTTGGCTGACGACTATGGCAGTGGGTAGGCCTACCAAAAGTTTCCAGACCTGTTCTGATAAAGACAACGGGAGAAAATTGGTGTCATTTTGTAGGTATATCCTTCTTCGCATTTTCTACCGTAATTCACCGTCGTCTTTAATTGAACGCAGGACGGAGCGAACTGGGCTAAGTGAAACTTTGGGGAAGGAGAGGAGGTAACAAAGTTTCCACACCATCTGCCGAGCTGTTCTGATAAAGATAACGGGACACAATTAGTGTCATTTTGTAGGTCTAGGCTTCTTCTAAACAGACCAGTTTCCTGCATTCGCATTTTCTACCGCAATTTGCCGTCATATTCAATTGAACGGAGGACGGAGCGAAATGGGCTAAGTGAAACTTGGCTGAGGACAGAAGGTAATTCACCGTCATATTCCATGTGACGCAGGACGGGGCGAACTCGGCTTGAGCGAAAAACTTTGGCTAAGGAGACACTTTTGACGGGAGATACCAAAAGTTTCCACGTCTCTGCCGAGCTGTTCTGATGAAGATAAGGGAACAAAATTGGTGTCATTTTGTAGGTGTATCCTTCTTCTAAACAGACCAGAGTCCTGCTTTCGCATTTTCTACCGTAATTCGCCGTCATATTCCATTATGTAACGCAGGACGAGAGCGAACTGTCCTTGGGCGAAAAACTTTGGAGGTACCAAACGTTTCCACGCCTCCTGCCGAGCTGTTCTGATGAAGATAACGGGACACAATTGGTGTCATTTTGTAGGTGTATCCTTCTTCTAAACAGACCAGAGTCCTGCTTTCGCATTTTCTACCGTAATTCGCCGTCATATTCCATTATGTAACGCAGGACGAAAGCGAACTGTCCTTGGGCGAAAAACTTTGGAGGTACCAAAAGTTTCCACGCCTCCTGCCGAGCTGTTCTGATGAAGATAACGGAACACAATTGGTGTCATTTTGTAGGTGTATCCTTCTTCTAAACAGACCAGAGTCCTGCTTTCGCATTTTCTACCGTAATTCGCCGTCATATTCCATTATGTAACGCAGGACGAAAGCGAACTGTCCTTGGGCGAAAAACTTTGGAGGTACCAAAAGTTTCCACGCCTCCTGCCGAGCTGTTCTGATGAAGATAACGGAACACAATTGGTGTCATTTTGTAGGTGTATCCTTCTTCTAAACAGACCAGAGTCCTGCTTTAGCATTTTCTACCGTAATTCGCCGTCATATTCCATTATGTAACGCAGGACGAAAGCGAACTGTCCTTGGGCGAAAAACTTTGGAGGTACCAAAAGTTTCCACGCCTCCTGCCGAGCTGTTCTGATGAAGATAACGGAACACAATTGGTGTCATTTTGTAGGTGTATCCTTCTTCTAAACAGACCAGAGTCCTGCTTTAGCATTTTCTACCGTAATTCGCCGTCATATTCCATTATGTAACGCAGGACGAAAGCGAACTGTCCTTGGGCGAAAAACTTTGGAGGTACCAAAAGTTTCCACGCCTCCTGCCGAGCTGTTCTGATGAAGATAACGGGACACAATTGGTGTCATTTTGTAGGTGTATCCTTCTTCTAAACAGACCAGAGTCCTGCTTTCGCATTTTCTACCGTAATTCGCCGTCATATTCCATTATGTAACGCAGGACGAAAGCGAACTGTCCTTGGGCGAAAAACTTTGGAGGTACCAAAAGTTTCCACGCCTCCTGCCGAGCTGTTCTGATGAAGATAACGGAACACAATTGGTGTCATTTTGTAGGTGTATCCTTCTTCTAAACAGACCAGAGTCCTGCTTTAGCATTTTCTACCGTAATTCGCCGTCATATTCCATTATGTAACGCAGGACGAAAGCGAACTGTCCTTGGGCGAAAAACTTTGGAGGTACCAAAAGTTTCCACGCCTCCTGCCGAGCTGTTCTGATGAAGATAACGGAACACAATTGGTGTCATTTTGTAGGTGTATCCTTCTTCTAAACAGACCAGAGTCCTGCTTTAGCATTTTCTACCGTAATTCGCCGTCATATTCCATTATGTAACGCAGGACGAAAGCGAACTGTCCTTGGGCGAAAAACTTTGGAGGTACCAAAAGTTTCCACGCCTCCTGCCGAGGTGTTCTGATGAAGATAACGGAACACAATTGGTGTCATTTTGTAGGTGTATCCTTCTTCTAAACAGACCAGAGTCCTGCTTTAGCATTTTCTACCGTAATTCGCCGTCATATTCCATTATGTAACGCAGGACGAAAGCGAACTGTCCTTGGGCGAAAAACTTTGGAGGTACCAAAAGTTTCCACGCCTCCTGCCGAGCTGTTCTGATGAAGATAACGGAACACAATTGGTGTCATTTTGTAGGTGTATCCTTCTTCTAAACAGACCAGAGTCCTGCTTTAGCATTTTCTACCGTAATTCGCCGTCATATTCCATTATGTAACGCAGGACGAAAGCGAACTGTCCTTGGGCGAAAAACTTTGGAGGTACCAAAAGTTTCCACGCCTCCTGCCGAGCTGTTCTGATGAAGATAACGGAACACAATTGGTGTCATTTTGTAGGTGTATCCTTCTTCTAAACAGACCAGAGTCCTGCTTTAGCATTTTCTACCGTAATTCGCCGTCATATTCCATTATGTAACGCAGGACGAAAGCGAACTGTCCTTGGGCGAAAAACTTTGGAGGTACCAAAAGTTTCCACGCCTCCTGCCGAGCTGTTCTGATGAAGATAACGGAACACAATTGGTGTCATTTTGTAGGTGTATCCTTCTTCTAAACAGACCAGAGTCCTGCTTTAGCATTTTCTACCGTAATTCGCCGTCATATTCCATTATGTAACGCAGGACGAAAGCGAACTGTCCTTGGGCGAAAAACTTTGGAGGTACCAAAAGTTTCCACGCCTCCTGCCGAGCTGTTCTGATGAAGATAACGGAACACAATTGGTGTCATTTTGTAGGTGTATCCTTCTTCTAAACAGACCAGAGTCCTGCTTTAGCATTTTCTACCGTAATTCGCCGTCATATTCCATTATGTAACGCAGGACGAAAGCGAACTGTCCTTGGGCGAAAAACTTTGGAGGTACCAAAAGTTTCCACGCCTCCTGCCGAGCTGTTCTGATGAAGATAACGGAACAAAATTGGTGTCATTTTGTAGGTGTATCCTTCTTCTAAACAGACCTGAGTCCTGCTTTCGCATTTTCTACCGTAATTCGCCGTCATATTCCATTCTGTAACGCAGGACGAAAGCGAACTGTCCTTGGGCGAAAAACTTTGGAGGTACCAAAAGTTTCCACGCCTCCTGCCGAGGTGTTCTGATGAAGATAACGGAACACAATTGGTGTCATTTTGTAGGTGTATCCTTCTTCTAAACAGACCAGAGTCCTGCTTTCGCATTTTCTACCGTAATTCGCCGTCATATTCCATTATGTAACGCAGGACGAAAGCGAACTGTCCTTGGGCGAAAAACTTTGGAGGTACCAAAAGTTTCCACGCCTCCTGCCGAGCTGTTCTGATGAAGATAACGGAACACAATTGGTGTCATTTTGTAGGTGTATCCTTCTTCTAAACAGACCAGAGTCCTGCTTTAGCATTTTCTACCGTAATTCGCCGTCATATTCCATTATGTAACGCAGGACGAAAGCGAACTGTCCTTGGGCGAAAAACTTTGGAGGTACCAAAAGTTTCCACGCCTCCTGCCGAGCTGTTCTGATGAAGATAACGGAACAAAATTGGTGTCATTTTGTAGGTGTATCCTTCTTCTAAACAGACCAGAGTCCTGCTTTCGCATTTTCTACCGTAATTCGCTGTCATATTCCATTATGTAACGCAGGACGAAGCGAACTGTCCTTGGGCGAAACACTTTGGAGGTACCAAAAGTTTCCACGCCTCCTGCCGAGCTGTTCTGATGAAGATAACGGAACAAAATTGGTGTCATTTTGTAGGTGTATCCTTCTTCTAAACAGACCAGAGTCCTGCTTTCGCATTTTCTACCGTAATTCGCCGTCATATTCCATTATGTAACGCAGGACGAAAGCGAACTGTCCTTGGGCGAAAAACTTTGGAGGTACCAAAAGTTTCCACGCCTCCTGCCGAGCTGTTCTGATGAAGATAACGGAACACAATTGGTGTCATTTTGTAGGTGTATCCTTCTTCTAAACAGACCAGAGTCCTGCTTTAGCATTTTCTACCGTAATTCGCCGTCATATTCCATTATGTAACGCAGGACGAAAGCGAACTGTCCTTGGGCGAAAAACTTTGGAGGTACCAAAAGTTTCCACGCCTCCTGCCGAGCTGTTCTGATGAAGATAACGGAACACAATTGGTGTCATTTTGTAGGTGTATCCTTCTTCTAAACAGACCAGAGTCCTGCTTTAGCATTTTCTACCGTAATTCGCCGTCATATTCCATTATGTAACGCAGGACGAAAGCGAACTGTCCTTGGGCGAAAAACTTTGGAGGTACCAAAAGTTTCCACGCCTCCTGCCGAGCTGTTCTGATGAAGATAACGGGACACAATTGGTGTCATTTTGTAGGTGTATCCTTCTTCAAAACAGACCAGAGTCCTGCTTTCGCATTTTCTACCGTAATTCGCCGTCATATTCCATTATGTAACGCAGGACGAGAGCGAACTGTCCTTGGGCGAAAAACTTTGGAGGTACCAAAAGTTTCCACGCCTCCTGCCGAGCTGTTCTGATGAAGATAACGGAACAAAATTGGTGTCATTTTGTAGGTGTATCCTTCTTCTAAACAGACCAGAGTCCTGCTTTCGCATTTTCTACCGTAATTCGCCGTCATATTCCATTATGTAACGCAGGACGAGAGCGAACTGTCCTTGGGCGAAAAACTTTGGAGGTACCAAAAGTTTCCACGCCTCCTGCCGAGCTGTTCTGATGAAGATAACGGAACAAAATTGGTGTCATTTTGTAGGTGTATCCTTCTTCTAAACAGACCAGAGTCCTGCTTTCGCATTTTCTACCGTAATTCGCCGTCATATTCCATTATGTAACGCAGGACGAGAGCGAACTGTCCTTGGGCGAAAAACTTTGGAGGTACCAAAAGTTTCCACGCCTCCTGCCGAGCTGTTCTGATGAAGATAACGGAACAAAATTGGTGTCATTTTGTAGGTGTATCCTTCTTCTAAACAGACCAGAGTCCTGCTTTCGCATTTTCTACCGTAATTCGCCGTCATATTCCATTATGTAACGCAGGACGAGAGCGAACTGTCCTTGGGCGAAAAACTTTGGAGGTACCAAAAGTTTCCACGCCTCCTGCCGAGCTGTTCTGATGAAGATAACGGAACAAAATTGGTGTCATTTTGTAGGTGTATCCTTCTTCTAAACAGACCAGAGTCCTGCTTTCGCATTTTCTACCGTAATTCGCCGTCATATTCCATTATGTAACGCAGGACGGAGCGAACTGGTCTTGGGCGAAAAACGTTGGAGGTACCAAAAGTTCCACGCCTCCTGCCGAGGTGTTCTGATGAAGATAGCGGAACAAAATTGGTGTCATTTTGTAGGTGTATCCTTCTTCTAAACAGACCAGAATCCTGCTTTCGCATTTTCTAGCGTAATTCATCGTCATATTCCATTATGTGACGCAGGACGGAGCGAACTCGGCTTGGGCGAAAAACTTTGGCTAAGGAGACACTTTTGACGGGAGGTACCAAACGTTTCCACGCCTCTGCCGAGCTGTTCTGATGAAGATAACGGAACAAAATTGGTGTCATTTTGTAGGTGTAACCTTCTTCTAAACAGACCAGAGTCCTGCTTTCGCATTTTCTACCGTAATTCGCCGTCATATTCCATTATGTAACGCAGGACGGAGCGAACTGGTCTTGGGCGAAAAACGTTGGAGGTACCAAAGGTTCCACGCCTCCTGCCGAGGTGTTCTGATGAAGATAAGGGAACAAAATTGGTGTCATTTTGTCGGTTTCATGTCTCACTACCAGTTGTAGGCCTTAACTCGCTCAATTGTGCTTGGCCTGGCCTCTCGGACATTATAATCCCTACAACTCAACCTTCTCCATATGTGCTTACTTTACCCACTTCATTTGTGTACATTACAATTTTTCTTAATCCTTTTCTTGTACTCCAACTAGCCAGCATTCTTCTACTTTCACACCGTTGCTCTATATGTTTGACTTAGCATTATCCCTGGACGTTTTCCGAGTGTACACTGTTCTCTGCCCTTTGTGTAGCAGATCCTGTTCATATTGCATTTCTGTCATTGTTTTCTGCCTTATATACCATGTAACCAATGTTTTTCATCAGACCTGATGAAGACCTAGTAGGGGTCGAAAGCTAGTCTCAATAATACTCAGTTGATCATGAAAAAGGTGTTTTCGAAATTCTTCATTTTTGTGTCATTTTGTAGGTGTAACCTTCTTCTAAACAGACCAGAGTCCTGCTTTCGCATTTTCTATTGAAATTCGCCGTTATATTCCATTACGTGAGACTGGACGGAGCGAACTGGGCTTGGGCGAAACACCTTGGCTAAGGAGACACTTTTGACAGGAGGTACCAAACGTTTCCACGCATCTGCCGAGCTGTTCTGATGAAGATAAGGGAACAAAATTGGTGTCATTTTGTAGGTGTAACCTTCTTCTAAACAGACCAGAGTCCTGCTTTCGCATTTTCTACTGAAATTCGCCGTTATATTCTCCATTACGTGAGGCTGGACGGAGCGAACTGGGCTTGGGCGAAACACCTTGGGTAAGGAGACACTTTTGACAGGAGGTACCAAAAGTTTCCACACCTCTGCCGAGCTGTTCTGATGAAAATAACGGAACAAAATTGGTGTCATTTTGTAGGTGTATCCTTCTTCTAAACAGTCCAGAGTCCTGCTTTCGCATTTTCTGGCGTAATTCACCGTCATTTTCCATTATGTGATGCAGGACGGAGGGAATTCGGCTTGGGCGAAAAACTTTGGCTAAGGAGACACTTTTGACGGGAGATACCAAAAGTTTCTACGTCTCTGCCGAGCTGTTCTGATGAAGATAACGGAACAAAATTGGTGTCATTTTGTAGGTGTATCCTTCTTCTAAACAGACCAGAGTCCTGCTTTCGCATTTTCTAGCATAATTCACCGTCATATCCCATTATGTGACGCAGGACGGACCGAACTCGGCTTGGGCGAAAAATTTTGGCTAAGGAGACACTTTTGACGGGAGGTACCAAACGTTCCCACGCCTCTGCCGAGCTGTTTTGATGAAGATAAGGGAACAAAATTGGTGTCATTTTGTAGGTGTATCCTTCTTCTAAACAGACCAGAGTCCTGCTTTCGCATTTTCTACCGTAATTCGCCGTCATATTCCATTATGTAACGCAGGACGGAGCGAACTGGTCTTGGGCGAAAAACGTTGGAGGTACCAAAAGTTTCACGCCTCCTGCCGAGGTGTTCTGATGAAGATAGCGGAACAAAATTGGTGTCATTTTGTAGGTGTATCCTTCTTCTAAACAGACCAGAATCCTGCTTTCGCATTTTCTAGCGTAATTCATCGTCATATTCCATTATGTGACGCAGGACGGAGCGAACTCAGCTTGGGCGAAAAACTTTGGGTAAGGAGACACTTTTGACGGGAGGTACCAAACGTTTCCACGCCTCTGCCGAGCTGTTCTGATGAAGATAAGGGAACAAAATTGGTGTCATTTTGTAGGTGTATCCTTCTTCCAACAGACCAGAGTCCTGCTTTCGCATTTTCTACTGAAATTCGCCGTTATATTCCATTACGTGAGGCTGGACGGAGCGAGCTGGGCTTGGGCGAAACACCTTGGGTAAGGAGACACTTTTGACAGGAGGTACCAAAAGTTTCCACGCCTCTGCCGAGCTGTTCTGATGAAGATAACGGAACAAAATTGGTGTCATTTTGTAGGTGTATCCTTCTTCTAAACAGACCAGAGTCCTGCTTTCGCATTTTCTGGCGTAATTCACCGTCAATTTCCATTATGTGATGCAGGACGGAGGGAATTCGGCTTGGGCGAAAAACTTTGGCTAAGGAGACACTTTTGACGGGAGGTATCAAAGGTTTCCACGCCTCTGCCGAGCTGTTCTGATGAAGATAACGGAACAAAATTGGTGTCATTTTGTAGGTGTATCCTTCTTCTAAACAGACCAGAGTCCTGCTTTCGCATTTTCTAGCATAATTCACCGTCATATCCCATTATGTGACGCAGGACGGAGCGAACTCGGCTTGGGCGAAAAACTTTGGCTAAGGAGACACTTTTGACGGGAGGTACCAAACGTTCCCACGCCTCTGCCGAGCTGTTCTGATGAAGATAAGGGAACAAAATTGGTGTCATTTTGTAGGTGTATCCTTCTTCTAAACAGACCAGAGTCCTGCTTTCGCATTTTCTAC